>JAULAV010006497.1:0-71000 GCA_030789695.1 Scilla litardierei | reverse complement strand
AATTTGACCCCCCTTCGCCGACGATCGCCTGCCCGCGCCTCGCCGACGACCGACCGCCACCCCCCCCTCACCGGCGCCGACCTCCACCACCCCCCAATCACCCCGTTTTGCCCCAAAACGCCCCGTTTCTCCCCGTTTCTCTTGATCCGTACGCCCATTGAGCCCATAGTCCAAATTAACTTTCATATCTATCTATTATCCCCCATCTCCCCCATACATATTGAATATTATTTGCTGATTTGATCGTTTGATTTGCAGGCTAGCTTGGGAGAGCTTTGGGGAGCTTTTGGACGCGCATTGAGCTTCGCGGTAGAGGCGTCTCTTCGCATGCACCACTTATTGCTCTCGCGGCGTGTTCAGGTACACTCGTTCCATCATTTAGTGCGTCGCTGTATTTATCTGTTTGGGACACGTCTCGCGACACACATGCCGCTGCGCACTAGGCCGCGTACACGGGGAGCCTCTTCGAAGCAGAAGAGGACCGATGATCCCGGTCCCTCTCACGCTAGGGAGGACTCCCCTCCACCGAGCCCGCCACCACCACCGCCACCTACACAGCCGATTCCTGCTGATCCTGTCCCTCCACCCGCTTTCGTCGTCGGGCCGATGGGGATCACATTTCGAAATGACGAACACCGCGCCAGGTTCAAGCATATCTACCATCGCTTGATAGTTCCCTCTAGGTTCGCACACTTAGCTGACCTTGACCGCCTATGGGTACTCGAGGGGCTTCTCATGTTGTACGACAACGTGGGATGGCGTGATTTTTTGTCGGTGTCGGCGGATACTTATATCTGTCCGACACTAGAGGTCCTAAGCTCTATTGACCAGACCCCTGGAGGATGCTCGTTCCATTTGATGGACCGAGAGTGCGAGATCACTCTCGACATGCTTTGAGCATTTTTCCAGTGGCCCGCTGTCCCTGTCCCTGACCGCGCCTACGCTCCCACGCACATCCCACCCCCGTCGTTCGACACCTCCACCTTCTGGACACAGATCATGGGATCCCCACTTGCCTTTGACCCTAGTAGGGCCAAGGCCTCTGCTATCCTGCACCCCTGCCTCCGCATTGCACAGCGCCTCATGGCGACTACTTTCTTATCGAGGTACGAGCCCGAGACCATGTCTACGCCAGAGCTCTACATGCTCTACGCGATGACTCGCCCTAGGGTTCTGGATAGGGATAGCAACGACCTGGTCCCCACCGTCGAGATCGACATTTCTAGTTAGTTTTTAGACCGAATCATCATTTCGGTGAGCGCTTGCTCACCTATTTGTTGTGGCGGTCTGATCACACTTCTAGCCCTTATGACCGGCGTGGACCTACCTGACAACTTGCGTCGAGCCCCAGGCCCCACTTCACTTTCGATAGATGTTATGGCCAGGATGAAGATGATTCGTCCCTATGGTCGCAGGCACTGGGTGTGGTTGCACGGTCCCTTTAGTGCTGACTACATGGTTCTTCCGAGCCCCGCTCAGACACACATTGGACCGGCTCACGGGGACTGGATTCCAGCGATGGATCTCCTTATCCCCGCTGCCTATGTACTTGAGGCTGAGGATGCTGCGCAGGCACCCCCTGCACCACCTGTTGACCCCGTGATCCCTCAACCTGCACCTGCACTGTCTGCACCTCCCGACACCTCTGTCCACACTTCTGTCAGTGTCGGGAGCACCTTAGCTGAGTCCACCACCACCACCACCACCGAGCCTATGTCCGTCGAGCCTATCACCTCTATTAGCCCCGATCGTCCCACCACCATTCTTGAGAGTGACAAGTCTTCCTTTTCTGCTGCTGTGGAGACCCTCTCCTGATTGTTGTCGACGGCTCCTGGGGAGTCCACTTTTGTGCCCTACACTGCCTCCCCAGTCATCGACCTTACGGTCTCTACCACCGATGTCTTCACCGAGAGTGTCGTGACTTCTGTCCCCACTTCTGCGTCACTGACCTCTCCTACTGTCTCGTCACCCATTTTTCCTTCCACCTCTGCTGCTGCTGCCGCTTCGACAAAGCCTGCGTCCCAGCCTCACACTGAGGCTAGGCATCACTTACCGAGCACAGCACCCCTTCCACATTACCCTGCTGGCCCCATCCTATACACTGCCCGCCAGAGACTGCCCCGCACCTCACCTGTTCGACATATGCATCCCGCTGCTCCACCACCCCCTGACACTCTAGTTCAGAGCATTCGTGCTCTAGAGGGGGCTGTTAGTGGACTTCGAGGAGACTTTAGGGCTCTCTCCGCCACGGTCAGTTTCGTGCAGACCCACGTCGCATTCCTTCCCAGTATTCAGGCTTGCCTGAATCAGATTCTGGCGCGTCTGCCTCCACCACCCACACCCACCCAGCAGATACCACACCCACCACCCCCGCCATAGGACGGTGATGGTGCAGCGCCACCACCAGCTTAGGCACACTCTTGATGCCTCTGATATTTTTTGTCATTTTGCTGCCCGTTTGTTCCTGGGCCTGGTGATTGATTTTTGCCCCCCTCCTCCACGTATTATTTTGGTGCTTTCCTGATCTTATTTTTATATATATCTTTTTGGGAGTGAGGGAGAGACTCTTTGGGGACACTTATATCCGCATCATCCTGATCTTTGCATGCCTTACATTCATTCATATTTTATTTTCTTTCTTTTTCTTTTTCTTTTTTGCATGCATCCTCACCACCCCACCCATTTACCGTCTCTCAGTGTGCCACACTTTGCACATTAAGGACACTGTGCACTTCAGCTTAGGGGAGTGAGTTCTCACACTTTTTCATTTTTGCCACCCTTTATTTTTGATTTCTCACATCTTCGTTCCACTTTTGCACTTATTTTCACCACTTTTTCATTTTTTTATCATGCATCACGTTTTCTTTTCCTTTTTTGAGTATGCTGCATTGTATATAGTTATATTTTCTTTTATCCTTGTTTCTTTCATCTTTTGCTAGAGATGATTTTTCTGTGATGACGACGACGTGGTGTTAGCTTATCTACATATACATGCTATTTTGTCACGTCATAGCTTTTGTTTCAGATATCATATGCTATGCCCTGCTTTGCATTTGAAATAGTAACCCACTCTTTTCCTGTATGAATATGGATGAAATTCTGTTAGTAGCTGATGTCTGATTATTCATATGTATGCTTATCATAGAAAACACACCAAGCTTCACGCATTGTCTGCTTATATTTGGAGTACTGCTTTCCTCTCTCATGTCACTTCTTATTGCATGAATTGTACACTTCACTTTCAGGTTGATTGAATGTTTGCTATGACGATATATCTGGACTAGTTTACTTTTTGAGATTAAACTGAGTAGATTATATTACTCTGGTGAAAGTTGTCGTGCATGTCCTATAGAGTGAACTGAGCGATACATTTATTTCTTTCTCCACATATCTTGAGCATTATTTCTCTACTTAAAATTCATTGGTGAATCCCCCCTAGCAAGTCTATTATCGGCATTTCCCCCACTATTAATTTTCATGCTCCAAATCCCCAAAATCAAAAAAAAAGAAAAAAATATACATGTATATCCTTCTCTCTTTTGATTTGGGATCGCTTATGTATATATTGTTATTAAAAGAAAAAGAGAGAGAGAAAAATTGAGAAAAAGAAAAGAAAAGATAAAAGAAGTTCATAACGATCACATCTCATACTATTTCTCTCTTTCTTCCCTCTTTTTGTTTTTACTTTTACTTTTTTGGAGCTTCAAAAGAAATGGGAAATGTACATATTGATTTGTTTATGCCACCACACTTATGGATAAGCTTGGGGGATAGGATCCAATGATGTGTGAGAGAGTGACTACTTGACGGTGCATGACAACCTAGGCTAAGAATCTTCTACACTCGGTGAGATTTCAAAAGTTTCACGAAATCCAGAAATCGACACCTAGCATTCATTTCATGAAAAACATGATTTTCCATTCTTACTATTCCATATCGTGTGATATCTCTTATACTCCTTATAGAAAGCAGTCAATTGAAAAGTGTGTGATCTATGGTTATGCATACCGCTTTAGATGCTTCAGACGATGTTAATTCTAGAATGATTCCATATTTCATGCTATATTGATATTTTGGGATTTTCTATTTCGAATGCATCAATTATACTATGATATCGAAATAAAAGTCTTTGACGTGTGTTTTATATTCGATGTATGCTATATGAGTAAGCAAAACCCACGTCCTGAGAAAAATGATCTAGCACCCCCCTTTTTCGCTTTCTATTCTATTTTTATTTTTATTTTTTTTATTTTATATTTTCCCTCTTTTCCATCATTTTGCCCGTCGGGCTCGCTTTTTACTCATCTTCCTCGAGGACGAGTAAGAGGTAATCTTGGGGGATTTTGATCGCTCCATATTTTACACCCTTTTTCTGCACGTTTGCATGCCACTTTGATCGCTCATATCGCGTTTTTCACGATTATTCGGCAATATTGCAATGCTTTTCACGATTTCTTGTTTTTGTCGTATTTCAGGAGATATGGAGCGATTCGGAGTGATTTTGAGATCAAGAGGATTTGCACCCACTCCGGAGTGTCACCTATAGCTCTTTCGAGGGATATTCGGCGATGGACGACAAGTGGGAGAAGAAGGAATGTCGTAGGATCGACGAGGAAGCGAAAAGATGAAGATTGGGCATTTGCAGCATCTCACTCGGCCGAGTGAACCAGCCACTCAGCCGAGCAAGAAGACCACTCGGCCGACCAGACCGGACACGCATCAACAGAAGGAAATAGGCGTGCACTCGGCCGAGTGACGATAGTCCACTCAGCCGAGCATGGAAATTCCCTCGCCCGAGTGGCATGGGAAAATCCACTTCAAAAGATGCCGACTTACTGTAAATGTACATGCTTTTGATGGTTCCGACTCGGTCGAGCACGAATTGCCCCTCGGCCGAGTGAGTAAAGTCACTCGGTCGAGTTACTTCCGAAGACAGACCCCCAAGATCCCCTGACTTACTGGAATTTTACAGGGTTTGTCACTCGGCCGAGTGACATTTGTCACTCGGCCGAGTGAGCTGCCCTGCCTGCTGCGTAAACTGCGATTTCTAGGCTGCGCAGGGGCATTTTTGTCACGATTTTTTGGGCGATTTTGAGGGGTATTTAAACCCAGTTTTTGCCCTAGTTTAGGAGAATTTTTGGATACTTTTTGCAGCCTTTTTAGAGAGCTTTTTAGGAAATTAGATTTAGGCTTTTTGAGAGATTAGAAGGGGACTTTTGTTGGATGCTATTGGATTCTCATTGGTTTGTCTCTTTTCTTGTCAAAAACTCTATTTTTATTGATAATTTCTCTATTGCAATGAATTGTGTTGAATTTTCTATTGAATTTCTTATGAATTGCATGATGATTAGTGAGTAGTTTTATCGTCTTAGGGCATAGGGATGAACCCTATGAACCCTATTTCTGAATTGTGATGAATTAGTGAAATTCTTGCTAGAATTGATTAGGGTTAGGTTGGGATTGATAAATTACGGATAGCTAGGGATTCATATCTATTGGGATTTGCAAGAGATTGGGTCCCAATTGATAGGAAGCCCTAGAAATTCGATTTAGATTTGCGATTGGACTTTTCTAGTATTGGTTTGCAAGAGATTGGGCCAAAGCTAGGGTTTTTAATCGTATTTCAATACCAATACCCGTTTGCAAGAGATTGGACGGGTATGAACTATCTCAACCTAGGTCGTAGCTCGAGTTTGCACGAGAGTGGGCTCGAGATACGGTTGAACGATGATGTCATTCTTCACGCTAGCGGCCTAGGTTAGGGTTTGCAAAGATTGGGCCCTAACCTAGGTTTGCTATAGACTGGTAATAGCACGAGAGCGTGACCTTGGTTCTACATTTAGTTGCGACTAGTTCACCTAAAATTCAAGTCTACCAATAATGTAACCTACGAATCACAACGATGAGATACGGTCCGTAGCGGGGATTCCCTATCCCTAGGCGCTTTATTTCATTGATATTTCCATCGATATATGAACGATTGTGACGATTTTACCCCGAATTATTCTTGACCATTTTGATAGCTAGGTGATTAGAAGAAGACACCGTCATTGTTCCTCCCTGAGTTCGATACCCGCTCGCCACTACACCGTGCGCTTGCGGTAAGACTACGAGTCACCTGTCCCGGGTGCGCGTGCATCCCGGGGCGCGATCAGTGTTCCCACTACCGATGCAATAATATTTAGGGCCTCCAAGCTCCACATACTTAATGGGACCCCATGAAGTTGCACCCAAACAGGCACAGAAGTTAGGATATCACGGTCATGGCACAAAGTTGAGCTCCAACGTTTCAAAACCACCAGTCTACCATCAAATAGCCAAGGGCCTCCATGCAGAATCCTTTCGCACTCTTCCTTAGATTCAAATCTAAAATAGAAGAAACCATTTTCCCGGCTATAGATTTGAACTTTTTTCTTAAGTTTCCATAATCTATCTGTCCATGCTTGGATCTGCCCATAAAATGGGATATCCCCCAGCACATATCCTACCAACGTGTATTTCCATTTATCCGCACCACGCTCCATAATGTTGCCAGTAATGCGAGCAACCAGTCTTCCATCCTCCTTAACTGTAGGTTGGACACGAGTCATCCCCATGGATTCTTCATACGTACGCCTATTTGCGCAAACATCCGACCAGGAGATCTTAGCAGCATTTTTATTAGTCCTGATAGGAGTATTTGGCCTCACAGGATTTTTAACAAACACCCTTCCTGTGTTGCCATCCATTGCCTTATTCCTATAAGCAGTAGACCTCACCTGAAACTCTCCTCCCATTCGATTTAGTTGCCTATGCCTATGCCTGGGATCTCCTCCGATTGCCTTACCTGCCCCCAACCTTGTTGATGCCGATTTTTAGGGATAAATCCATTCCTTTTTACCTGTTGCCAACCCTCATTGGCGTCTGTCTTCCTTAACTTGTCACCCGGTTCCTTGCCGACCAATTCTGTTGCCTGCTCTCTGCTAAGTTTTCCTGCCAGAACGCCTGCCTCACCACCTAGACCTTTGGATCAGATCCCGCTGCCCTATTGCCTTCGCCTAAAAAACTTTTGTTAACCTTCGGATCAGATCCCGCAGCCGTGTTACCATCTATTCCCCTTCCGAGTATCACTTTGGAGCTACAACCCACGATTTGGACCCTCCCTTCCGCCATTTTTCCTCCATCGCCTGGATCGTCAAAAATCCCCCCTCCGTAATTTACGGACAGCATATCGTTTATTTGTATATGATCCCTTTACCTATATATATATATATATCTAGATATGTATGTATGTATGTATGTATGTATGTATATGTATGTATGTATATGTATATATATACACACATATACATAAATACATACATATACATACATACATACATATACATACATACATACATACATACAGATACATACATACATACATACATATCTATATTATAAAACAGGGATGTTATCATGGGTTTTTGGATAAGAGTTTTTGATAAGAGATGAGAAATTGGGTATATATGAGGGATGTTGTTAAGAGAAATTGGATAAGATAAGAGAAATTGGATAAGGGATATAAGTTAATGATGACTATGACAAACTTTGGGGGGAAACCTGTGGATGTTTGAAAATTTCAATTTGAAATTTGTATTTGAAAACAAAATGAATTTGAACGCAGCTCAGCTCAGCCAAATGAAAAAAAAACATGGGGGTGAGAACGCAGCTCAACCCCATCCTCTTGCGCTCCCTCGGCGGCGACCCTACCCAGGCCCAGAGCCCTTCGATCGCCAGCTCTGCCACGTGCTCACCGGCAACCCTACCCAAGGTCCTCACCGTTTCTGATCTGCGCCACGTGCTCACCAGCATCGGGGAGAAGCTCGATCCCGCGGAGTGAGGATGGATCGTGAGGTTAGGGTTCTGATTAAGTACGATGATTTCATTATGAGGATGGATTCAAGTACGAGGATCAGGTTAGCTTGATGATTATTAGTATTACCTTTTAGATCTGTTGATTTTTGAGATTAGGGCTTCGAATGGTTCTGATTTTATGTTATTTCCAAGCAGATTCAGGGTTAGGGTTTTGATTTTGTGTTATTTCCAGTTCTGATTTTGTGTTGATCATCTCCATCTCTTAGATTTTGGGTTAGGGTTCTATATGTGAATTATATGTGAATTATATGTGAATTATCTCCATCTCTTAGATTTTGTGTTGATTCATGAAGACCTATATGTGAATTATTTGTGAATTGAATTTTTTGTGAATTCAAAGAAGATAATTCCCCTTCAGGTTTGGTGGTTAGCAAATGCAAGCTAACTTGAAATTTTTTGTGAATTGAATTAATGCATATAAAATATTCTGAATTGAATTAATGCATATAAAAATTTTTGTCCTGTCAAATATCCTCTCAACGTGATATTTAGAAATATTTTATGGCTAGCACAGAATTTGCTTGGTCACACAATATTTTCTGAACACAATATGCAATTCTCTGTATAAATGAGTTCTATTTGTGTTCTTCTAGGTGTAAATTCATTTTGATACAATATGCAATTTCTGTTGATATGGAAATGAGTCCAATTTGTGTTTTTCTTTATTCCAAGAGTTCATGTAGAAATCAGTTTTTTCTTTATTAGTAGAGTTGATATTCATAGTGGAGTTCTTGGAGAATGGGAGTTCTTGGGAATTTAGTTTTTTTTGTCTTGGTAAAACTACATGTTATTATTCTTACTGTCCTTTTTAAAAGAATCCAACAAAGCACATGTCCAAATCCCAACATTGTTTACATCTGCAATAACATCATCCAACAAACTAGACATATACATATTTCTTAAAACTAGACACTGAAGTTGCACTGCATATTGAGTTAAAATATTTCATATTGAGTTAATACATGATTTCAGTAATAAGTATAAATTATCTGCATATACTCAGGTTGGAACTGCATATACTAAGTTGGAATACAGGATGTCCTATTAAGTTAATATTTGTGATTGCATATACTCAGTTGCACTGCAATTTATAAACTTCCAATTTGATGTTTATAAACTTCCAATTTAATCTGGTTGCTTTTATTTCCTTCAGGTTTAATGTTTTTCGATCGGTAACAGTAGCATGAGTTCTAACTCTAGCATCTCGGAAGCAGATTGGTAACTTTGGGTTAGGGTTTCCTCGATCTCATTTGAGTTTTCATTAGGCCTCCATGATCTGCTTCACTGTGATCGAACGCACGCCATGGCGGCTGTCGTGCTTTTGCTCACCGTGAAGCAGTCATGGAGGCCCAATGGCAAGTCCAACTTCACCCATCGTCTTCACCCCTCATCTTCAGAGTTGGAGAAATTTTTCTGCAACAATCCAAGCGACACACTCTTCTGTTACGTTTGCAACAACCAGGTTATAATTCTCAGTTTGTTTTCAGTTTATTTTCTGTTATTATCAGTTTATTTTCTCATGTTCTTCACCTCTCTTCTTGCATTCAATTAGGTTCTTCACCTATCTACTTGCATTCAATCAGGTTCTTCACCTCTCTTCTTGCATTCCACGATTCATCTATTATACAAATGAAAGAGTAGCATTTTTATCAGCAATCGATTCGATTGTTTACAGCTGTCAACTCATCGGATCTTCCGGTTGAAAAGCATGAGTATCAGGCAGATGTATATATAAGTGAAACAAACACAACATTTGTTAACATTCGTGTTTATTTTTCTTTTTTCAAAGATAAACTTATCATAATTATATGTTTTTTCCTGGATGAATAGGTTAGTCACCTCATGGACCTCCATGTGCATAGTTTGTATAGCAACAAGGAGGCGTTCCTTTGTGAATTTGTCAGGTGAATACTTCAGTCCACTCATTTGGGGTGCTTTTTTGAGTAATTATTGTAATTTTTAAATGAGTTGGAGACTGATATTGGATTTGAAGTCTATCATATTAGCTTAATAAATTTCATAAGTTTGTTTTTGGGTTTGGAAAGAGTCCTACCCAAATATAACCCGATAAGGATTTCTGATTTTTTAGATCCAAACCCAAATATTTGGATACGGTCAAATTATGTTTTCAGGGTCTCGAGTATCATTTACAGTCATAAGTGTATTCCCCCATATTTTGACCTTTTTTTGTTGGCATAGATACCTTTCAAAACATACTTTGGCCATGACAAACAATAATCGAATTAAAAGAATGTTGTCACCATCAAGACACTAATAGATAAAAGCATATTGGCCATAAAAACCAGAAAAGTGGATATCTAAGGAGTAAAGGATATAACTAGAAGGGTGAAAGTACTATTACTTTTCCTCCAATTAGGTTTTAGTTTATTGACTTTACAGTGTTTGCATTACCTTTTTACCTGACTGAAATTCATGCTGCAGCTTATGCTTATGAAACATGAGCTAACTTTTAAATTCCAGGTTGTTCCTTCTATGCCAACCAATGAGAATGTTATGAAAGGAGAGAACCGAGTTGGGCGATTTGGGTTTAAGATCATTCATGTGATGAGTATCACTGCTTGCGGAGACGGGAAGGGGAAATCATTCATTCGAGTGTTCATGTGAGTTTCCTGCATTTATCTTTTTAAAATTTTTTCTTATAAATTTGTTTAGCTAATTTAGGCCGATGATCTTAAATTTAAGAAATTTGGAGGTCGATTTTGTTTATTTTGATACTCATCGATTATAGATATAATTTAAATTAGGACAGAATGCTTTTTTGAAAAAAGCTTAATTCAATTTTAGCATTGCTCCGCTAAAAGCTACGGTGAGAAATTTGTTCATCCCGATAAATTTTTGTATTATGGGTATTTACATTACATTGGGAAAAATATGTCTTCTTCTAAAAAATGTGTCTTCTTCTAAAAAAATTGACGCTTAACAACAAAGTTTTGGTTTTTTATTTTTGTAGGAGCAGTACATTTTGCACGCAATGGAATCATAAAATATAAACCTGCCCTTGGCTTATAGGCACCGTAATGTTTTCAAACTTCAATGCAAATTTTGCATTCGCAAAATAGAAGTTATCTTTAATTTTCTCAAAGGATGGAATCGCTATTTAGGCTGAAAACCAAACACCCATTACGAGTTAAAACTTATTGGCTCGCTAGGTATGTTGTCAGATGCTTTGCAATTTGTTGAAGGAAATGATATATTGTTGTGCTTTTAAATAAATATTTAGGATGAAGTTCGCATATATTAATTGATGAGTTTTCTTGGTTTTTATCATGTTTATTTCACTGTTTGTTTCACGATATGTTGAGTTGGGTGGTGATATAATGAAAGAAAATATTATGAAAGAACTACATACGCTACTCTGAGTATTTAGATTAAAGCAGCACTATCATTATAGAATAGAAAATGGTTTTCATTTACTTTTGCCTATTTTGATCTCGGTTAAACACGTGGTGCACTAGATTTATCCCTCACTTGATATGTGCTCACAAATCCTTTAAAATATCAAAGTTTTCAACCAAGTCCACTCATTTCAGGATTCTTCATGTAGTTAGGGCCAGTTTGGCACAAAGGCAGCCTATTTTTGAAGCTCTTGATGCCGAGATCATCTTCAATGAAACATTCCAATTGAAGCAGACTCATACTTTAGCATACTGCGGTATTTTAAATTTGGTTACTTTATTGACAAATTTTCTGACTCATTGATAAAGTTTTGGTTTTGTTTTAGGTTGTGGGGAAGGTTACAATGAGATTGGATCGACAAGATGTGTAGGTAAAAAAATGGAAACTGACTGTGGGATGTAATTTGGAAGGGATGTGGAGTTTGCATTGGGGAGTTACTCCTTATGATGATTTCGGCAGGTAACTTTTTAATGCAATTATTTAGGATTTTTCTCATTGGTGTGAATGTTAATCTTTAGTGGAATTTAGAAGAGATAACAATGAAATATGACCATGTTAGTATGGATGCCAGGTTTAAAAAAGCCTTAAAATGGTAGAGCTATATGTGATATTGACATCTAGAATAAAAGAAAGTAATTGACTGATATAATTTTTGTCAGAAGAGCTGAACTTTTCACATTTTCTTGAAATATACTTGGTGTAGCTTCACATTGAGAACAATAGTAACTTAATTGATTAGCTTTGTTAATAAGAGAACTGATTTGTTAATAAGGGAACTTAATTGATTAGCAGGAGTCTATTATACAAATGTTGATATATTAACAAGAAGAATTAAACAGGAAGATGATTTGTTCTGTTTTCATCAAATTCATTTGGTTGATTATAGGGTTTAGGGTAGTGATATGAATTAACTAATGTAAATGCGATATTTTGTTAATTGCAACATAAAATTATAAAATATGGTAATAATAAGAAGAAACAAAGCTTGAAAATTTGATAATTTTTAGATTATGTTTAACATGTACTTTGAAATGTTGTTGTAATGAGATTGATATATTGAGCTCACAATTATGTTTTGTTATTTTATCATTCTAAATTTGATGGCTTACATTTCATTTTTAATATTAGTACCTTTTACTTACACTTGCATACTTTTCTTTTTCCCTCTTTTCTTTTCTCTGGCTTCAAATAAATTTCCAGCTTCCTGTAACCATTAATAGTAATACACTTCAAATTCTAGCCTGCATCAAATGTAGGCGGTTCTATATTTTACTTGCAATTTGAATGTGCACATTTCCGCATATATTATCTAACATTCTCACTAATTATTTTTGGTTTCTACTTTATCTTTTCACAAGATAGTTATTGGGGGGGTATGGTTTGTTGTTTTATATTTAAATCAATTTTCAGGTGTTTTGATGAAATTTGCTTCCAGTTGTTTAGTCCATATCAGCGATTTTGTTTGCTTGAAAATCACTGAAATTTTGGGGTTTTGATAAAAATCGCTGAAATTCCAGGTGTGAGCAAACAATTTTCATCAAATTCTTATCGCCGATGCATACATTCTAGGTGTTTTGATGCTAATAAGAAATTTGTTTGCTTGAAAATCGCCGATAAGAATTTGGGAGACAAACATTTGAAATTTGCTTGACTGGATTAGAAAAGGAAAGAAATGTTTGCTCTTATCAGTGATTTGATTGATTTCGTTTGATGTTAGTGCATTCCTTATATAATTTCTTTTCTTTGTGACTGGCAACCAAACTGAAGTGGGGAGCTCAAAGAGGGAAGAATAATGGCTCAGACTACTCATCAGAAGACTGTGTCAGTTTTTTACTACATGACCTTCCTCAATAACTCTACATCCCCAACATAATTGGTATGATTTCTAGCCACTTAGGGGTTTCTTTTAATATATGTTACCTTATGAATTTTATTGGTAATATCACAAAATAATTGGGATTCATCGAGGATTTGTATAGTTGATTAGTGGTATAAGCATACTTATTAAGGAAGGTCATGTAGTAAAAAGGTTTGGATTGAGATAGAATTATATGAAATGTATATGTTTGATATATATATGTATTTGTTTGGTGCTGGGACTTTGTTTGCTTTTGTGCAGAGCTCAACATTCAAAAAAGATCTTTGAACAGACACCATCTCCTCACAAAAAAGCCAAATCCATTAACAATATAATCTGGTTGGTCATGTGGATTCAGCTAGCAAGGTAACCCTTCACTGATGATTGCCTTACACTTCACCATATACAACTGTATATTTCTTTAGATCAAATTCTGTTACTTCAGTATCAGAAGAGAAATAGCATGAAATTTTTTTCTTGGACCTTGGCAAATTAAAAATACACAAGTATGTGTGTGTACAAACTTAATATCTTTAAATGCACAAAAACAACAAACCCAAGAAAGGTCAAAGTTATTACCATTGGTAATCCTAAAGACTTAAGGTCATCATCGTTCATATGCCTCAATGCACAGATATCCACTTGGTTCCTGTCAAGATACACACATTTGAAAGAGATCAGGTGATAAACTACTGGAATCTCAAGATATAAGAGGAAAAAGACATCAGTCTATCCTCTTCTGCCTCGAAGCAAACAAGGTACTTGCTTAACACCAGCTTTTGCAATAACGTATCTAGAGTCAGTTGGTACTTGATTAGCCCCAGCTTTTGCAATTACGTATCTAGAGTCAGCTGCACAGACAGCAAAAAAGAAATTGTAACATATGATCAATCAAATATAGTCTATTAACACATATATGAAAAAAAAGATTGCATGTGACATGATAAATCTGCAAAATGTCGTGAAGGAATTTTAACTTGAGCCTTCACCTGAAACATCAAACTACATTAGCTATACAATTAACAACCTCTAGCCTTTTCAATTGCTACCATGTAACACATGTCCTGCAGGAGCTATGGATCAAAAGAAGTGCCAAAATTATATGGCTAATGTAACACAATTATGTGTATTTTAGGATTTAGGGTTTGGCTGCCGAGTCTATTCTGATGCTAATGGAAGATCAATTGGCAAATGGAGATGTTTTATTGGTTGTAATTAGGTTGGCAAAATGTTGAGATGCATTCAACCAAATTCGACCAATTGATCTATTTGACACTAAAGTGAAGCTTGGTTGAGATGCATCTCATAATCCCAAATCTATTTTGACACTTAAGTGAAGCCTGGTTGGCAAATGGAGATGTTTTATTCTGGTGATTATGTGTATTTTAGGAAGATGTACGGCTAGGGTTATGTGTCGCTAAATAGATATATAGGAAGATGTACTACAACAGAAAATGAGCTAGATTGATGTTTGTGGAAGAGGAAAGAAATAACTAAAAAATATATAGGAAGATGTACCCTAACTCCGAATTCATTTCCTATATATATTCTGTCAATTTCATTTTTTATGTTTTCCATTTGATTTAGTTAAATTTTAATCTAAGGAATTAGCAGATATATCCTCAACGAGAATCTTATTATCATAAGAATCCAATTGGGGCCACTCGCTAATTGTTATCATTTTATCTTTTCTGTAGTTGGGGCCACTCTAGCTGCTGTAGATGCTGGATTTGTGCCAAATGACCTCCAGGTAACCATAGATGCATATTTTTGTATAATATGTAAATAAGTTTAATTTGTGAGCGCTGATTTTTTGAGCGCTGAGTTTTTTGGATACTAGAAAATGCTAAATGGGATATGAGGGCATTTCAATAATACACATTTTCTGCCAAAATTTGTGTTTGGTTTAGCAACTTTGAAAGAAAAAGTAAAGCGTCCGAGGAGCAGGTTGTTACTGAAAAGCTGTTGGTATTGCAGTTTACACATTGCAACAGTATACTGATTTTTGCTGCATGTGTATTTGTTTAGTATGCATGCCGTCATAGTTTATATTGTTGCCATGTTTCAAATTTGAGCTTTTATATGTTTCAGATTTATCATTTCTGCATATTTTTTCTATTTGAAAATCTATGAGCATCATTTCAGTAGGTGTGTATGTGTATTTTGATTATGTTACAAAATGAGTGTGTGATATCTGTGTTTAAAAAAACAGTGTTCAATCGCTCGAGTCATATCTGTAGTCAACACATGATACCGTTAGCCAAGCAAACATACGATTGGTTCTGTTTTTACACACTGGATGAATTTATTTATAAGTTTTTTGCTATTGGTATGTTGTTGGATAGAAGTTGTACAGTTTATGATCATGTTTAATAAATTTACCTGTACGATTGCAATTTTAATAAGTTGTTAGAAGTTCATTGCAATGTTTAATAACTGTATGATAATCCATGAGCATACGTTTGTTAGCAGTTTATTTTACAGTTTATTAAACATGTGCTTCTTTTATAAAGTACATGAGGTCAATTAAATTTGAATGGGAACAAATAGGCCATAATGCCAATGCAAATGGCAATGCCCTTCTCATTACTGTTTTAGGTTCGTCAATCGTCCCTTCTCATTCCTCTTTGGATTCTTCTGTAAATTTCTTTTGGTTGCAAAATGCAGATGATTAGGGTTGTTCCATTGGTCCATTCTGGGAATTGATTTGTGCTACATTATAGTTGTACCTCCGTCCTTTCCAACAAAGAAAGGCATTTGACTAGCAGTTTTACTGGGAAACATGTTTTCCAACAATACTTGATTCATTTCCCTGTCATAGGGTTAATTTTTGTAAATATTGTCAGAATCTGAAAATGTTCTCTATGTTTAAGAAGTTTCTGAAGTTTACTACTCATTTAAAGGGTAAAATACAACAAAATTCTCCACTTGTGAGAAGTTCTTCTTCTTGAAGAAAAAATTATTTCCTACAAGTATTATTGCAACGAAAAGTGCTGACTCTGGATCTGATTGCATGTAGATTGACTTCACTCCACTTATGATGCCAACAAAGACAGCAGAAGATAAAGGCGACAGCCAAATCGGTACAGTTGGTTGTCGCGGTGGATTGCAATGGAAACTTAGCCGCAACAACCTCCAGTGGCGGGCTGGTAAACAAGATGGTGGGCAGGATTGGTGATATGCCGACCATTGGTGCAGGAACATATGCCAATTCCCTATGTGCAGTCTGAGCAATGGGGCATGGTGAGGCAATCATTCAAGCCACGGTTGCCCATGAAGTTGCTGCATTGATGGAGTATAAGGGTCTCTCCCTCAAAGAGGCATCGTTTCATGTCATCAATAATGTTCCTTAAGGCAATGTAGGACTCATTGTCGTTCTGCCAGAGGGGGGAAGTGGCGATGTCTTTTAGCACCAGGGGAATGTTCCGCGCTTGCACCACAGAAGATGGCTACTCTGAGGTTGGCATTTGGCATCCCGAGTCCAACTCAGGCCCATAGTAATGCAAGAAGAAAAATACAATGATCGTATTTTCGAAATACAGCTGACAATCATATTATATTTATCATCAACCTTCTTCATTGTTATCTGCACATCTAGCGATCTCAACTTCTCATATGATCAAGAGGGAAGGGGAAAACATTTAAGCTATACAGCAATCTTTGGGTTACTTATTTTAATTGTTTGTCCTTATGTGAGAAATAATTGGGACAAATCATGCGAAAGATGAAGCAATTTGTTCTATTCAAGTTGAGGATGTTTGAGGTGCCTGAAGAGGTGCATGATCAGCAAAGGAAATGCATGTTAGCTGGTGATGTGCTTCATGCCCACTGATCTCAGTCAGGAATGATGGGCATCGCTTGATGGTGGTGTTGTGCTGGTGGTTTATGGCATATGGGTTGATGAAACATTGTAATATGAGATCCTAAAGGCTCACCTCAACGGTAAACTCTCATGCATCCCTTGGGGGAGGCACGGGTTCGAGGCCCGATCCCCCCATCCCATGTAGTGAGATATCAACAAATTTGTACATGTTTTCATCAACTGAGTTCAAGATATTATAATTGAGAATTTTGAAAATATATGTTAAGAATATTGAGAATGTTGAGAAATGTTTGTATTCGTATTTGTTGATTTGTAAACATAATAACCTGTGCTTCTTTTCAAGCAATTGATTTGTATAACCAATTGATTTGCAAGATTAATACTGATGCAAAAATACTGTTTCTTCTCATCTGCTTTGTACCCGAGGATGGAAAGATATTGCAAAAGCCTTTGGGAATTATTTTTATTAGAGAATATGGAAATTGACAGAGCACGACTTGGGCAAATTTTTTTGATCCAACAAAATTTCAACTTTTAAATAGGTAGTTGTTTACCATTTATTTTGTTCAAGCAACATGCATGTATTAGGAGTAACTCACTAGAAAATCGGTTTGGCTTCGGTGCCTGCTAAATTTGTTTACGCTAATTTGTTGTTTCACGTCGAAGGCGCCCATGCCGAATTTGTTATTCTACGCTAATTTGTTGTTACGCGCCGAAGGCGCCCGTGCCGAATTTTTTGTTCCGCCCCAAAGGCGCCCGCGCCAAATTTGTTGTTCTATACTAATTTGTTCACGCTGATTTGTTGTTCATTGCCGAAGGCGCCTGTGCCGAATTTGTTGTTCCGTGTCGAAGGCGTCTGTGCCGAATTTGTTGTTCCGCGCCGAATGCGCCCGTCTCGCTAAATATTTTTACGCGAATTTGTTTTTCTTTTAAATTTTCGCTGTTGAAATAATTTTTTGGAGAACAAATATTTCGCAGGGGAAAATCTTAAATGAACCGTGCCCGCGGGCACGGGTTATGACTAGTCTATATTATAAAACAGGGATGTTATCATGGGTTTTTGGATAAGAGTTTTTGATAAGAGATGTGAAATTGGGTATATATGAGGGATGTTGTTAAGAGAAATTGGATAAGATAAGAGAAATTGGATAAGAGAAATTGGATAAGGGATATAAGTTAATGATGACTATGACAAACTTTGGGGGGAAACCTGTGGATGTTTGAAAATTTCAATTTGAAATTTGTATTTGAAAACAAAATGAATTTGAACGCAGCTCAGCTCAGCCAAATGAAAAAAAAACATGGGGGTGAGAACGCAGCTCAACCCCATCCTCTTGCGCTCCCTCGGCGGCGACCCTACCCAGGCCCAGAGCCCTTCGATCGCCAGCTCCGCCACGTGCTCACCGGCAACCTTACCCAAGGTCCTCACCGTTTCTGATCTGCGCCACGTGCTCACCAGCATCGGGGAGAAGCTCGATCCCGCGGAGTGAGGATGGATCGTGAGGTTAGGGTTCTGATTAAGTACGATGATTTCATTATGAGGATGGATTCAAGTACGAGGATCAGGTTAGCTTGATGATTATTGGTATTACCTTTTAGATCTGTTGATTTTTGAGATTAGGGCTTCGAATGGTTCTGATTTTGTGTTATTTCCAAGCAGATTCAGGGTTAGGGTTCTGATTTTGTGTTATTTCCAGTTCTGATTTTGTGTTGATCATCTCCATCTCTTATATTTTGGGTTAGGGTTCTATATGTGAATTATATGTGAATTATATGTGAATTATCTCCATCTCTTAGATTTTGTGTTGATTCATGAAGACCTATATGTGAATTATTTGTGAATTGAATTTTTTGTGAATTCAAAGAAGATAATTCCCCTTCAGGTTTGGTGGTTAGCAAATGCAAGCTAACTTGAAATTTTTTATGAATTGAATTAATGCATATAAAATATTCTGAATTGAATTAATGCATATAAAAATTTTTGTCCTGTCAAATATCCTCTCAACGTGATATTTAGAAATCTTTTATGGCTAGCACAGAATTTGCTTGGTCACACAATATTTTCTGAACACAATATGCAATTCTCTGTATAAATGAGTTCTATTTGTGTTCTTCTAGGTGTAAATTCATTTTGATACAATATGCAATTTCTGTTGATATGGAAATGAGTCCAATTTGTGTTTTTCTTTATTCCAAGAGTTCATGTAGAAATCAGTTTTTTCTTTATTAGTAGAGTTGATATTCATAGTGGAGTTCTTGGAGAATGGGAGTTCTTGGGAATTTAGTTTTTTTTGTCTTGGTAAAACTACATGTTATTATTCTTACTGTCCTTTTTAAAAGAATCCAACAAAGCACATGTCCAAATCCCAACATTGTTTACATCTGCAATAACATCATCCAACAAACTAGACATATACATATTTCTTAAAACTAGACACTGAAGTTGCACTGCATATTGAGTTAAAATATTTCATATTGAGTTAATACATGATTTCAGTAATGAGTATAAATTATCTGCATATACTCAGGTTGGAACTGCATATACTAAGTTGGAATACAGGATGTCCTATTAAGTTAATATTTGTGATTGCATATACTCAGTTGCACTGCAATTTATAAACTTCCAATTTGATGTTTATAAATTTCCAATTTAATCTGGTTGCTTTTATTTCCTTCAGGTTTAATGTTTTTCGATCGGTAACAGTAGCATGAGTTCTAACTCTAGCATCTCGGAAGCAGATTGGTAACTTTGGGTTAGGGTTTCCTCGATCTCATTTGAGTTTTCATTAGGCCTCCATGATCTGCTTCACTGTGATCGAACGCACGCCATGGCGGCTGTCGTGCTTTTGCTCACCGTGAAGCAGTCATGGAGGCCCAATGGCAAGTCCAACTTCACCCATCGTCTTCACCCCTCATCTTCAGAGTTGGAGAAATTTGTCTGCAACAATCCAAGCGACACACTCTTCTGTTACGTTTGCAACAACCAGGTTATAATTCTCAGTTTGTTTTCAGTTTATTTTCTGTTATTATCAGTTTATTTTCTCATGTTCTTCACCTCTTTTCTTGCATTCAATTAGGTTCTTCACCTATCTACTTGCATTCAATCAGGTTCTTCACCTCTCTTCTTGCATTCCACGATTCATCTATTATACAAATGAAAGAGTAGCATTTTTATCAGCAATCGATTCGATTGTTTACAGCTGTCAACTCATCGGATCTTCCGGTTGAAAAGCATGAGTATCAGGCAGATGTATATATAAGTGAAACAAACACAACATTTGTTAACATTCGTGTTTATTTTTCTTTTTTCAAAGATAAACTTATCATAATTATATGTTTTTTCCTGGATGAATAGGTTAGTCACCTCATGGACCTCCATGTGCATAGTTTGTATAGCAACAAGGAGGCGTTCCTTTGTGAATTTGTCAGGTGAATACTTCAGTCCACTCATTTGGGGTGCTTTTTTGATTAATTATTGTAATTTTTAAATGAGTTGGAGACTGATATTGGATTTGAAGTCTATCATATTAGCTTAATAAATTTCATAAGTTTGTTTTTGGGTTTGGAAAGAGTCCTACCCAAATATAACCCGATAAGGATTTCTGATTTTTTAGATCCAAACCCAAATATTTGGATACGGTCAAATTATGTTTTCGGGGTCTCGAGTATCATTTACAGTCATAAGTGTATTCCCCCATATTTTGACCTTTTTTTGTTGGCATAGATACCTTTCAAAACATACTTTGGCCATGACAAACAATAATCGAATTAAAAGAATGTTGTCACCATCAAGACACTAATAGATAAAAGCATATTGGCCATAAAAACCAGAAAAGTGGATATCTAAGGAGTAAAGGATATAACTAGAAGGGTGAAAGTACTATTACTTTTCCTCCAATTAGGTTTTAGTTTATTGACTTTACAGTGTTTGCATTACCTTTTTACCTGACTGAAATTCATGCTGCAGCTTATGCTTATGAAACATGAGCTAACTTTTAAATTCCAGGTTGTTCCTTCTATGCCAACCAATGAGAATGTTGTGAATGGAGAGAACCGAGTTGGGCGATTTGGGTTTAAGATCATTCATGTGATGAGTATCACTGCTTGCGGAGACGGGAAGGGGAAATCATTCATTCGAGTGTTCATGTGAGTTTCCTGCATTTATCTTTTTAAAATTTTTTCTTATAAATTTGTTTAGCTAATTTAGGCCGATGATCTTAAATTTAAGAAATTTGGAGGTCGATTTTGGTTATTTTGATACTCATCGATTATAAATATAATTTAAATTAGGACAGAATGCTTTTTTGAAAAAAGCTTAATTCAATTTTAGCATTGCTCCGCTAAAAGCTACGGTGAGAAATTTGTTCATCCCGATAAATTTTTGTATTAAGGGTATTTACATTACATTGGTAAAAATATGTCTTCTTCTAAAAAAATGTGTCTTCTTCTAAAAAAATTGACGCTTAACAACAAAGTTTTGGTTTTTTATTTTTGTAGGAGCAGTACATTTTGCACGCAATGGAATCATAAAATATAAACCTGCCCTTGGCTTATAGGCACCGTAATGTTTTCAAACTTCAATGCAAATTTTGCATTCGCAAAATAGAAGTTATCTTTAATTTTCTCAAAGGATGGAATCGCTATTTAGGCTGAAAACCAAACACCAATTACGAGTTAAAACTTATTGGCTCGCTAGGTATGTTGTCAGATGCTTTGCAATTTGTTGAAGGAAATGATATATTGTTGTGCTTTTAAATAAATATTTAGGATGAAGTTCGCATATATTAATTGATGAGTTTTCTTGGTTTTTATCATGTTTATTTCACTGTTTGTTTCACGATATGTTGAGTTGGGTGGTGATATAATGAAAGAAAATATTATGAAAGAACTACATACGCTACTCTGAGTATTTAGATTAAAGCAGCACTATCATTATAGAATAGAAAATGGTTTTCATTTACTTTTGCCTATTTTGATCTCGGTTAAACACGTGGTGCACTAGATTTATCCCTCACTTGATATGTGCTCACAAATCCTTTAAAATATCAAAGTTTTCAACCAAGTCCACTCATTTCAGGATTCTTCATGTAGTTAGGGCCAGTTTGGCACAAAGGCAGCCTATTTTTGAAGCTCTTGATGTCGAGATCATCTTCAATGAAACATTCCAATTGAAGCAGACTCATACGTTAGCATACTGCGGTATTTTAAATTTGGTTACTTTTTTGACAAATTTTCTGACTCATTGATAAAGTTTTGGTTTTGTTTTAGGTTGTGGGGAAGGTTACAATGAGATTGGATCGACAAGATGTGTAGGTAAAAAAATGGAAACTGACCGTGGGATGTAATTTGGAAGGGAAGTGGAGTTTGCATTGGGGAGTTACTCCTTATGATGATTTCGGCAGGTAACTTTTTAATGCAATTATTTAGGATTTTTCTCATTGGTGTGAATGTTAATCTTTAGTGGAATTTAGAAGAGATAACAATGAAATATGACCATGTTAGTATGGATGCCAGGTTTAAAAAAGCCTTAAAATGGTAGAGCTATATGTGATATTGACATCTAGAATAAAAGAAAGTAATTGACTGATATAATTTTTGTCAGAAGAGCTGAACTTTTCACATTTTCTTGAAATATTCTTGGTGTAGCTTCACATTGAGAACAATAGTAACTTAATTGATTAGCTTTGTTAATAAGAGAACTGATTTGTTAATAAGGGAACTTAATTGATTAGCAGGAGTCTATTATACAAATGTTGATATATTAACAAGAAGAATTAAACAGGAAGATGATTTGTTCTGTTTTCATCAAATTCATTTGGTTGATTATAGGGTTTAGGGTAGTGATATGAATTAACTAATGTAAATGCGATATTTTGTTAATTGCAACATAAAATTATAAAATATGGTAATAATAAGAAGAAACAAAGCTTGAAAATTTGATAATTTTTAGATTCTGTTTAACATGTACTTTGAAATGTTGCTGTAATGAGATTGATATATTGAGCTCACAATTATGTTTTGTTATTTTATCATTCTAAATTTGATGGCTTACATTTCATTTTTAATATTAGTACCTTTTACTTACACTTGCATACTTTTCTTTTTCCCTCTTTTCTTTTCTCTGGCTTCAAATAAATTTCTAGCTTCCTGTAACCATTAATAGTAATACACTTCAAATTCTAGCCTGCATCAAATGTAGGCGGTTCTATATTTTACTTGCAATTTGAATGTGCACATTTCCGCATATATTATCTAACATTCTCACTAATTATTTTTGGTTTCTACTTTATCTTTTCACAAGATAGTTATTGGGGGGGGTATGGTTTGTTGTTTTATATTTAAATCAATTTTCAGGTGTTTTGATGAAATTTGCTTCCAGTTGTTTAGTCCATATCAGCGATTTTGTTTGCTTGAAAATCACTGAAATTTTGGGGTTTTGATAAAAATCGCTGAAATTCCAGGTGTGAGCAAACAATTTTCATCAAATTCTTATCGCCGATGCATACATTCTAGGTGGTTTGATGCTAATAAGAAATTTGTTTGCTTGAAAATCGCCGATAAGAATTTGGGAGACAAACATTTGAAATTTGCTTGACTGGATTAGAAAAGGAAAGAAATGTTTGCTCTTATCAGTGATTTGATTGATTTCGTTTGATGTTAGTGCATTCCTTATATAATTTCTTTTCTTTGTGACTGGCAACCAAACTGAAGTGGGGAGCTCAAAGAGGGAAGAATAATGGCTCAGACTACTCATCAGAAGACTGTGTCAGTTTTTTACTACATGACCTTCCTCAATAACTCTACATCCCCAACATAATTGGTATGATTTCTAGCCACTTAGGGGTTTCTTTTAATATATGTTACCTTATGAATTTTATTGGTAATATCACAAAATAATTGGGATTCATCGAGGATTTTTATAGTTGATTAGTGGTATAAGCATACTTATTGAGGAAGGTCATGTAGTAAAAAGGTTTGGATTGAGATAGAATTATATGAAATGTATATGTTTGATATATATGTATTTGTTTGGTGCTGGGACTTTGTTTGCTTTTGTGCAGAGCTCAACATTCAAAAAAATCTTTGAACAGACACCATCTCCTCACAAAAAAGCCAAATCCATTAACAATATAATCTGGTTGGTCATGTGGATTCAGCTAGCAAGGTAACCCTTCACTGATGATTGCCTTACACTTCACCATATACAACTGTATATTTCTTTAGATTAAATTCTGTTACTTCAGTATCAGAAGAGAAATAGCATGAAATTTTTTTCTTGGACCTTGGCAAATTAAAAATACACAAGTATGTGTGTGTACAAACTTAATATCTTTAAATGCACAAAAACAACAAACCCAAGAAAGGTCAAAGTTATTACCATTGGTAATCCTAAAGACTTAAGGTCATCATCGTTCATATGCCTCAATGCACAGATATCCACTTGGTTCCTGTCAAGATACACACATTTGAAAGAGATCAGGTGATAAACTTGTGGAATCTCAAGATATAAGAGGAAAAAGACATCAGTCTATCCTCTTCTGCCTCGAAGCAAACAAGGTACTTGCTTAACACCAGCTTTTGCAATAACGTATCTAGAGTCAGTTGGTACTTGATTAGCCCCAGCTTTTGCAATTACGTATCTAGAGTCAGCTGCACAGACAGCAAAAAAGAAATTGTAACATATGATCAATCAAATATAGTCTATTAACACATATATGAAAAAAAAGATTGCATGTGACATGATAAATCTGCAAAATGTCGTGAAGGAATTTTAACTTGAGCCTTCACCTGAAACATCAAACTACATTAGCTATACAATTAACAACCTCTAGCCTTTTCAATTGCTACCATGTAACACATGTCCTGCAGGAGCTATGGATCAAAAGAAGTGCCAAAATTATATGGCTAATGTAACACAATTATGTGTATTTTAGGATTTAGGGTTTGGCTGCCGAGTCTATTCTGATGCTAATGGAAGATCAATTGGCAAATGGAGATGTTTTATTGGTTGTAATTAGGTTGGCAAAATGTTGAGATGCATTCAACCAAATTCGACCAATTGATCTATTTGACACTAAAGTGAAGCTTGGTTGAGATGCATCTCATAATCCCAAATCTATTTTGACACTTAAGTGAAGCCTGGTTGGCAAATGGAGATGTTTTATTCTGGTGATTATGTGTATTTTAGGAAGATGTACGGCTAGGGTTATGTGTCGCTAAATAGATATATAAGAAGATGTACTACAACAGAAAATGAGCTAGATTGATGTTTGTGGAAGAGGAAAGAAATAACTAAAAAATATATAGGAAGATGTACCCTAACTCCGAATTCATTTCCTTTATATATTCTGTCAATTTCATTTTTTATGTTTTCCATTTGATTTAGTTAAATTTTAATCTAAGGAATTAGCAGATATATCCTCAACGAGAATCTTATTATCATAAGAATCCAATTGGGGCCACTCGCTAATTGTTATCATTTTATCTTTTCAGTAGTTGGGGCCACTCTAGCTGCTGTAGATGCTGGATTTGTGCCAAATGACCTCCAGGTAACCATAGATGCATATTTTTGTATAATATGTAAATAAGTTTAATTTGTGAGCGCTGATTTTTTGAGCGCTGAGTTTTTTGGATACTAGAAAATGCTAAATGGGATATGCGGGCATTTCAATAATACACATTTTCTGCCAAAATTTGTGTTTGGTTTAGCAACTTTGAAAGAAAAAGTAAAGCGTCCGAGGAGCAGGTTGTTACTGAAAAGCTGTTGGTATTGCAGTTTACACATTGCAATAGTATACTGATTTTTGCTGCATGTGTATTTGTTTAGTATGCATGCCGTCATAGTTTATATTGTTGCCATGTTTCAAATTTGAGCTTTTATATGTTTCAGATTTATCATTTCTGCATATTTTTTCTATTTGAAAATCTATGAGCATCATTTCAGTAGGTGTGTATGTGTATTTTGATTATGTTACAAAATGAGTGTGTGATATCTGTGTTTAGAAAAACAGTGTTCAATCGCTCGAGTCATATCTGTAGTCAACACATGATACCTTTAGCGAAGCAAACATACGATTGGTTCTGTTTTTACACACTGGATGAATTTATTTATAAGTTTTTTGCTATTGGTATGTTGTTGGATAGAAGTTGTACAGTTTATGATCATGTTTACTAAATTTACCTGTACGATTGCAATTTTAATAAGTTGTTAGAAGTTCATTGCAATGTTTAATAACTGTATGATAATCCATGAGCATACGTTTGTTAGCAGTTTATTTTACAGTTTATTAAACATGTGCTTCTTTTATAAAGTACATGAGGTCAATTAAATTTGAATGGGAACAAATAGGCCATAATGCCAATGCAAATGGCAATGCCCTTCTCATTACTGTTTTAGGTTCGTCAATCGTCCCGTCTCATTCCTCTTTGGATTCTTCTGTAAATTTCTTTTGGTTGCAAAATGCAGATGATTAGGGTTGTTCCATTGGTCCATTCTGGGAATTGATTTGTGCTACATTATAGTTGTACCTCCGTCCTTTCCAACAAAGAAAGGCATTTGACTAGCAGTTTTATTGGGAAACATGTTTTCCAACAATACTTGATTCATTTCCCTGTCATATGGTTAATTTTTGTAAATATTGTCAGAATCTGAAAATGTTCTCTATGTTTAAGAAGTTTCTGAAGTTTACTACTCATTTAAAGGGTAAAATACAACAAAATTCTCCACTTGTGAGAAGTTCTTCTTCTTGAAGAAAAATTTATTTCCTACAAGTATTATTGCAACGAAAAGTGCTGACTCTGGATCTGATTGCATGTAGATTGACTTCACTCCACTTATGATGCCAACAAAGACAGCAGAAGATAAAGGCGACAGCCAAATCGGTACAGTTGGTTGTCGCGGTGGATTGCAATGGAAACTTAGCCGCAACAACCTCCAGTGGCGGGCTGGTAAACAAGATGGTGGGCAGGATTGGTGATATGCCGACCATTGGTGCAGGAACATATGCCAATTCCCTATGTGCAGTCTGAGCAATGGGGCATGGTGAGGCAATCATTCAAGCCACGGTTGCCCATGAAGTTGCTGCATTGATGGAGTATAAGGGTCTCTCCCTCAAAGAGGCATCGTTTCATGTCATCAATAACGTTCCTTAAGGCAATGTAGGACTCATTGTCGTTCTGCCAGAGGGGGAAGTGGCGATGTCTTTTAACACCAGGGGAATGTTCCGCGCTTGCACCACAGAAGATGGCTACTCTGAGGTTGGCATTTGGCATCCCGAGTCCAACTCAGGCCCATAGTAATGCAAGAAGAAAAATACAGTGATCGTATTTTCGAAATACAGCTGACAATCATATTATATTTATCATCAACCTTCTTCATTGTTATCTGCACATCTAGCGATCTCAACTTCTCATATGATCAAGAGGGAAGGGGAAAACATTTAAGCTATACAGCAATCTTTGGGTTACTTATTTTAATTGTTTGTCCTTATGTGAGAAATAATTGGGACAAATCATGTGAAAGATGAAGCAATTTGTTCTAATCAAGTTGAGGATGTTTGAGGTGCCTGAAGAGGTGCATGATCAGCAAAGGAAATGCATGTTAGCTGGTGATGTGCTTCATGCCCACTGATCTCAGTCAGGAATGATGGGCATCGCTTGATGGTGGTGTTGTGCTGGTGGTTTATGGCATATGGGTTGATGAAACATTGTAATATGAGATCCTAAAGGCTCACCTCAACGGTAAACTCTCATGCATCCCTTGGGGGAGGCACGGGTTCGAGGCCCGATCCCCCCATCCCATGTAGTGAGATATCAACAAATTTGTACATGTTTTCATCAACTGAGTTCAAGATATTATAATTGAGAATTTTGAAAGTATATGTTAAGAATATTGAGAATGTTGAGAAATGTTTGTATTCGTATTTGTTGATTTGTAAACATAATAACCTGTGCTTCTTTTCAAGCAATTGATTTGTATAACCAATTGATTTGCAAGATTAATACTGATGCAAAAATACTGTTTCTTCTCATCTGCTTTGTACCCGAGGATGGAAAGATATTGCAAAAGCCTTTGGGAATTATTTTTATTAGAGAATATGGAAATTGACAGAGCACGACTTGGGCAAATTTTTTTGATCCAACAAAATTTCAACTTTTAAATAGGTAGTTGTTTACCATTTATTTTGTTCAAGCAACATGCATGTATTAGGAGTAACTCACTAGAAAATCGGTTTGGCTTCGGTGCCTGCTAAATTTGTTTACGCTAATTTGTTGTTTCACGTCGAAGGCGCCCATGCCGAATTTGTTATTCTACGCTAATTTGTTGTTACGCGCCGAAGGCGCCCGTGCCGAATTTTTTGTTCCGCCCCAAAGGCGCCCGCGCCAAATTTGTTGTTCTATACTAATTTGTTCACGCTGATTTGTTGTTCATTGCCGAAGGATCCTGTGCCAAATTTGTTGTTCCGTGTCGAAGGTGTCTGTGCCGAATTTGTTGTTCCGCGCCGAATGCGCCCGTCCCGCTAAATATTTTTACGCGAATTTGTTTTTCTTTTAAATTTTCGCTGTTGAAATAATTTTTTGGAGAACAAATATTTCGCAGGGGAAAATCTTAAATGAACCGTGCCCGCGGGCACGGGTTATGACTAGTACATATATATATGAGGAGGGATCAAATGACCCCCAAAAATAATCCCCTATCAAAAAGTCTATGCCCCCATTTTTTCGGAAGATTCGAACTGTTCATCTTGATCTCCACCCTCTAAACCCTTGACCCACCAATTTTCAGCTCGATCCCATGTGTTTTGCTCGTTCATCCATCCGACCCAGATTTATCGGTTTCGCATGAACAGAACTTTTGCGAATGGTTGATGAACGGGCAAAACATATGGGATCGGGCTAAAAATTTGTGGGTCAGGGATTTAGAGGGTGGAGATTAAGATGAACGGTTCGGATCTTTCGAAAAAATGGGGGCATAGACTTTTTGATATGGGGTTATTTTTGGGGGTCATTTGATCCCTCATATATATATCTATTCTATAAAACACGACCTTTTTTGAATTTTGTCCCAGTCATAAGTCCAGTCATAAATCCAGTCATACTTTTGTTTGTCCCAGTCATCAAGAACGGTCTGGATTTTTTCGGGGAAGGGCTAGGATGTAGCCACGCAAGTGAGTGGGTCCCTAGGCACGCGCTTGAGAGAAATTTGAATTTGAAAGGTCACGTTCTAAAAAATTTATTGGTTTGGAAAAAATTTGAAAGTTCCTGCAGGTCCCGTTCTAAAAAATTTGAAATCGCGTTCTACCACACAGTCTCCCAGGCACATTGGGAGTAGAAATTTTTTGGGGGGAACCCATTTCACGTTGGGGGGCAACCTCAAAATTTTTGGTACAAAATTTATTCTCTCTGCCTCACACCCTCTTCATCCTTGGGGAATCATCTCAAGCTCAGGAATATCAGTTCTTCTCTCCGCTCTGTGTTGAAGACGATGAAGGCCACTTGCGTTTATTCTATCTGATTTGAAATCGCCATAAAATTTTAGGGTTTCTTCCCTTTGTAAGTAACTTTATCATTGGATGTTTTCGTTTTTTTACTGGAGCTGAATTTGGGATTCACAATGGGTATATTTGTTGTCTGCTCTTTGTTGAAGGCGATGACGGCCACTAGGGTTTATTCTATCTGATTTGAAGTCGCCATAAAATTTTAGGGTTTCTTCTCTTTGTAAGTAACTTTATCATTGGATCTTTTCGTTTTTTTTACTGGAGCTGAATTTGGGATTCGCAATGAGTATATTGGTTTGGTCAAAAATCTAATTTTAAAACTGCTACCTTCTCATTTATAGGGTTTTGCTCAGGTTTGAGGTTCAAAGTACATAGCAA
Source organism: Scilla litardierei (assembly GCA_030789695.1). Classification (NCBI taxonomy): domain Eukaryota; kingdom Viridiplantae; phylum Streptophyta; class Magnoliopsida; order Asparagales; family Asparagaceae; genus Scilla; species Scilla litardierei. Next base: position 41,131 of record JAULAV010006497.1, on the reverse strand, counting down.
CCTCCCCCCCTCCCCCCTCAATTCAGGGATGAAAGGGTGATGAATCCATGAGAAAGAAGGATAATGGCGTAACATGTATACATTTTTGAAATGTGAAAAAAATTTAAATATTAAGATTCATGTATTGTTGCAGTTGTAACATGTAAAGTGTTGTAATTGGTGTAAATTGTTTGCTTTGTTTGAATTTGTAGTGCTGGAATTAGTGAACAGTAATTGTAATTATGTAAATGATCTAAGGTGCCTTTGCAAACTTAGAAGGTGTGATTGTTGTAATGTTCTAATGTTAAATAGTTTCTATTAGACACAGAACTCCCATGTTGAAACTTGCTACAGTGAAATAGTTTGAAATTTCTCAAAATTGTCTCAGACTTTTCAGGTTTGGGGGCAAAATTTGTTAATTACATGGATGATGATAAATTTCAAAAATCTCATTGACTAACAAAAGAGATTTAAAAGAACATGAATGATGATAAATTTTGTAGGAAATTACATTCAACTCTATTTGGCATGTATATTCCCCATGAGTTAGTTCAGTAACGGCTTTTTAAGGAAGGTCATTTCACACAATTATAACTTATATATTGGTATCACATTTTTGTACTGAACAGTCTGTTTTTCATTCATGTGAATGGTGCTGCTTGGATTCTCCGTTCTTTCAAATTTTTGTACTGAATATTCTGTCCCATTTACTCTTGCCATCGCCCAATTTGGCTTTGCGGGCTCGATTTACCTCGATCTCTGGCTTTATGGTGTGAAAGCTTGGGCTTTTTTGATTCCGGGAATTTGTGCAGTGAATTGAAGATATGTGGGCTATCTGGAGCGCGAAACAGCTGTTTTGAAAGGTGCGTTTGCAAATTAGTTTAGATTTTGGTTTAAATTTTGGGTTGTTATGCAGTATAACATATATAACATGATTTATGATTTACGAGCAGTGTTGTTAACATATTCCTATATGTCATATTAGCATAACATAACAGTTGGTTACTTGGTTGTTTTGGTTCATCGTTCAGTTCATTTCAATGTTGTTAGAATTGAAATTAGGTGGTGATTCCAGCACAACTTTTCAAAACCGGAATTATTCTATTTTGGGCTGGTCCTTTTCATGCTATGCTGATCTATTCGTTCTATTTTACATGTATTCCTATTTGGCAAAGTTCTGTAGTATAGTGTGATTTTAGTTTTTCCCATCAATTATGTAGGCACCAATCTTGATTCCAATCGGTATAACATAGAGAATGTCGCTAAACGCGATTTCCTTTGAACTGAGGGGGATCCAGCTGCTTTGGGATATACACAATGAAATAAGCAGTAGCACTAATCCAATGCAAGGTCAGTATAACTTCGTTGTTCAAACTTGGATGGATGTATTATTATTGTTCGGATCATTAACATTATCCTAAGGTTCAGATCATATATATTTCATTATGTGTTTCTTTAATTTTGACTGTTTTATTTGACGTGTGGTTTTTAATGCTTCATTTGGTTGTCTACCTGGAATTGTTTTGTTCAAGATTAGTAGGACTAATTTCTAAATGAAGTTAAATAAGTATCTGTCCTGATATTTGTGTTGACTATACGACTATTTTTTTCTCCATCCAGTTTTGCTAATGGTCACTTTTATTATATTAGCAAGTGACCAATTTTTCATTTTATTGCTTCAATTCATTCAAGAGAGAAGCCTGAAATACTCTATATGTTGCATGGAAAATTACTGCAGTTTTCCTTATCCGAAGAAATAATGTAGTAGCAACAATAACAAAGGGGTTATTCCAAATTCTTTTGGTTGGCACATGAATCGTTTGTTTTGTTCAGCTCTGTTATGACTGTTTCCTCAGTTAAATAAACCACCATCATATCCTTTCTAACTTTCTCGATCGAGGTTTGTTTAGAGCTCAATGACATATTGCATACTCCGGGATTTCAAGGCTTGCTGATCTTTTATGTTGTAAACTGTGATTGCTTCTTTAATTCATTTTACGAAAAAAAATTTGACTTACGAATGCAAGGCTGATGTAACTTCTTCAGTTGTATTTCACTACCTATATAATTGATTGTGATCCATATCATATAAGCTTTTTTTATTCAGGTTTTTCATGAATTTGAAATCAACAATGTTTCCTTGCGTTCAATATCAATAAAGTTATAATGTACTATTGTAAAAGTTCCTTTGCGGTCAACTTACAGAAGTATAAACATGGTGGAACTTATGATTTGTGTGAATATCACTTTAATTGATCATGATTCGTTATTCTATGAATTCTCTATTACTTGCATTTTAGACAGTAATTTGTTCTTGCATGCAATTTGTTCTTTTAATTCTACAGGCATGACTTTTCTGTTCTTTTAATTTCTTGCATATGCAAGCAATTTGTTTAAATGCATGCACCATATATTCTTGCATGCAACATATGTTAAGTCTTATATGTTGCATGCATATCACTGAGACGCTAAATTCAGTTTCACCTCAGTTTGCATGCATATTGACTTTTATAACAACATATGCATATAACAAGTGCATGCAACATATTAACTGAAGTGAAACTACAATTTATAACACTTAACATCCTAAATTAACACTTGGCCTCTTAGTCATATTCTATGTTACCCGTCCAAAGTATATATGTTGCATGCATTTAATCCTGGTCTTTGGACATGTCACATATGTATGGAACATATGCAAGCACATGTCACAAACAAATTGCTTGCATATGCAAACAAACAAATTACTTGCTTGCATATGTTGTGTGCATGCAACATATGAACATATTGCATGCAGTTTCACTTCAGTTAACATATATCAAGTGCAGTTTCACTTCAGTTTCACTTTAGTTGCATGCATTTTTGTTATATGCTGCATGCAACATATGTGACATGTGCTTGCATATGTTGCATGCAAATGTGACATGTACAAAGAAAAGGCGTGACAATTTCTTGCATGTAATTCAGCAATTAGTTTTACTTCAGTTAATATTTTTTATGAGTTGGTGACATGTTAATATAGGATTCTAGGGACATGTTGATTTTTTGTTCCTTTAATCCATGGAGACAATACATTTACTGCTGAATTTTAAGCTAATGTGTGCTAACATATGCTTAATTTCATGGATTTCTTTTGAATAGGATTTCGGAACGAAGCCGGACTGCGGCTGAAGCCAAATGAGTGCCTAATCCCAAGGTGATTACAGTCAGATTAATATATAAGTTGGTCATTATATTAATTGTTTATGGTTAATATAGTTGATTGGGCTTAAACATTGAGAGATAGAGATGCGAATCGGAGGCTGAGGAGCATGTTAGTTCAAGCCACCAAAAATTACCATATTCTTCACAATCAGCTTCTCATTGTCATGCAGCAACAAGCACAAACATTTGGTTAGGTGAATTATATTATTAATTTGTAAATAATAGATAGAAATCATTAACTTTTAAAATTATCGATTGTTCGTGAGCCTTTAAAATAATCGATTTTCTGTGCAGTTGGCTTCATGAGTATCAGGCAACTGTCTATTTTTTCCTCCAAGTTTTAAGAGTAATTTTGTTGTGGTTATGATGGTCCTGAGATGAAATTTTTGAGCTATTTGGTTGTATCTGATTTTGGTAATTAGGTTTAGTTTTGTTTCAATATTGATTTCGATGATGTTAATTTGGCTGCAGATGATTTTTTGTGGTCACTTGCTGGTTAGGGTAAAGATTTTGGCAGATAATCAGTAATCCAGCTTGCTTTTTTGGTTTTTTCTGCACAAGTTGATGAATTTCAAGTTTGTTTTCTACTTTATTGTAACTAGCGAATCTCAATTTAATTGCACATAATAATAATAATAATAATGCATATGTTTAGCTTCAAAGTTGTAAATTTCATATAAATATCAGTTGAAGTTAAAAAATATATTTTTTGTAATGCACATGTTTTACAAAAATATCTGCCTATGTGGTGCATAAGGAAAATCCATATCAATGTATTTTCTGAGATTTTGTTTATTTGCATCTTTAATGCATCATTGTTGACCCTCATACTTATATTGGTGCAACCTAACATTATATAATTCATGCTCAATTTATGATTTTAAGCTGATCAAATAAACATTGCTTTGTTTGTCCCTCTTTTTTCCCCAAATACATCCAGATATTAAAAATTTTAATTCGGGATGCTGACACTTTTTGGTTGGGACTCGGGAAAGTTTGGTATTTGGGTGATGGATTCAGTTGAATTAGGGTTTTCACTTACTGTGTTACAGGGTTCTGTAACAAAGATAAAGGATATTCCTAATTGTATATTTCTACATATATTTCATTAGTATTAGTGAAACCATTTCAGAGTTTCAATCAGCATCGTGAGCTTGCTATGGATTGCTCCTAGGATGGGTTAGCTTTGATCTTTTGTGGGTGATCTTTGATGGCTACAATAATTTTTTAAAATTAGATTATAAAATATCATGTTCTGTTCCTTGGTGTTTCCCCTTTAAAATGAGTAATTTATTATTATGTGGTTTGATATTCTTTTTGTTATGTATTTTGTATAGCTTCAATGGATCTCGTGAAGCTAAATCGCAGTCTCTTGCTTGGGAAAACCATAAGAATAATTTGGTCGCATCTGTATCCATATGCAAGGAACAATGGTATTTGAAACCTTTTTCTGATGGTAAACATGAAATTTTTTTGTTACATGGTCTTTTTTATCAAATTTGTTGCTTTAACTGCGATTTCAAGTTAAGTTTTGTTTTTTTTACTCTTTTGTATGTGAAAAAATCCGATTTATGTACGTAATATTACTCTTTTGCTCTTTCTCTTAAATTGTGCAGATCCTCCAGAGATGTTATGTCCCTCTAGAACATCACAGTCTAATTTGTGCAACTCTATCATCAAACGGTTTAACAAAGCTCCCTCACTGCAAGATATGTAACACAAGCTTAAATTATATTGTCAAAGATATGCAGGCATTAGCAGGAAAAAATAAATGTGAACAATACTTTCAAGAGTCAAAATGTTGGATCCAGCCTTCAAGTTTCTTTTAGTAACATCTATCACAAGACCCATATGAAAAATGCTTACATCAAGTTTGCAGACAACAGTGAAATGGCTAAGTACTCCCTTTTCCCCCCATTCTGATGCTACAATATGGCCATCAATCTGGAAATGTATGTAAATAAATGCAACTGGTATTATAATATACCAACCTAGATATTTAGTGTATCTTATAGCCTAAATATTGAAACTAATTTGTATACAAGTATCAAGACTTTGAGTAACAGTCTTCATTCCCATCAAAGTTGATGGTGTTACATTGTAGAAGAAGAACAAGAGAAGAGATCAAATAATGTAAAATGGTTCTCGGATTTCATTAAGGGAAATGCCTTATACACACTCTGAAAATATTTTACCATATACACAACATCCTGTCATATACACCACCCTCTGAAAATACTGGTTGAATGTCGAACTACAGTTTTTATGTGTAGAAAATGATTTTTATGTGTTTATAGTAATGGGTGTTCTTCAAAATATTATTCTGTTTGGGGGTTTGATGAGTTAGACAACACTGGATATGTCTTGGTAGTTCTGTAGCCTTATATTTTTCCTGGAAAATCATGTTGTGTATGGTTGTTAACTTATGAAAATACTGGTTGAATGTTGAACTACAATTTCATACTCTTCTACGATTATCCTTAGGAATATGACCTACACATGAGAGCTAGCAGTGAATTTGACATCAATTCATAATAAACTAATGCATCTATACTTGGAAATATCCATATATTTGTGGTTCTGGTTTTTTATTTTTTATCTTTCATTTTTCAAATACATGTTGATGTGGCTCAAGTTATACATTCTTTTTTGTAGGAGAAGATAGAATCTGCAAATATAGTTAACGAAATCCTTAATCCGGTAGTCGATGAAACTAAAGAAGTGTCATGGCCTCCAAGAGATCCTGAGGCTCTCATAGAGATGCAAAATGTAATTCAAAAGTTGGATATTATCACATAGAAAGGTAGCCTCTCTCCAAGCAATAATATTTTAACTGATTGTTCCATCAGTCTTTAGTATGCTCACCTTGCCACAAGCCGGTGGTTCAACAGTTTTCAGGTAAACTTTGGATGATGCCAATGAGTTCACAGATACCTTTAAAAAAGGAAAATCCCAATGGAACATACAACCTAAAATAAATAGACGGTGCATATAACACCAATGGGGATCATAGATTCACTAAACGTCCACACTCAAGAACGTAAATTTGTAGGTACTTATATTACATCATGATGGATGGGAAGCATACAATTAAGCTAACACCTGCATGTAATTAAGCTTGGGAAGATAGGTGGAAACCCATAAACATAGTTATGCATACAAAGGTGTGTACCTTTATTAAGGTTTACAGGTTAAACTTTTGAATGTCATAATTTCCTGTTTGCATTCACTTCATAACACATTCCATTGCACTCATTCTGAATGAAATTGAGCCATTTCCATGGTTTTTTCTTTTCTTTCTTTCTTTGACTAGGAGATGGGCCCTTTACATGGTTGTCATTTACTTTCTTAAGATTCTGAATGTAACGCTGATCTCTTCTAATCTCCATGGAGGATCGCTTCTTCTTGAAAGAATGCTTCTGATTGGTCACGTATCAGAAGCCAACTCTCTGTTCTACAAACAATACCCAAAGTGTATCTCTAGATACACTTACTTCCAGAAATGGAAACAAAATGCGGATAATTTTGTATATAAATCACTAGAGAAACTTAATTCCACATGTAATTCTGCATTGTTGTTAGGTATATATGTATTTTTTAAATCTTACATCACTAGAGAAACTTAATTCCAAATTGAGGACACAAGGAAAATCCAAACTTTTGGTGTAGGGATCTCAGTATATGTTCAGAAAATCCAGGTTATTCTAACTTGATTTTAATTGTAAAATGAAAGGCTAAGAGAAGTACAGAAATAAAAACGAACAACTTAATAGGATTATTAAGTATTAAATGAACTATAAAGCTCATAGAAGTTATGGAGTGCAGACAGCTATAAGAAACTTAATTAACAAATTCTCTGTACCTTCAAAAAATCATCCATGAACTGACAAGAGTTATATAAATTTAAGAAAGTGAAACCCATCAAGCAGCCACATTCCAAAATTTAAGGATGCAATAGAGCATTGGATACAAGGCAAGAGAAAAATTTTCAAAAAATAAATGTCCAAGATATACTTTTAAGTGTCATAGAAATCCAAACACACGCAGAGAAGATTTCAACATAATAATCAATTTGTTAAATAGAAATTTCCTGAGCAAGACATATTTTGATACCTTGGAAGAGTTGAATATTGATGAATTATCTGTTGTCCATGTTGTTGATTTCTTGTTCTGATAAAAAGGTTTGCTTTATCCTTTTGAATTTTTTTGAAAACCATTTCATAACTAGCAACAATCATTTGAAAATTGTATTCAGTGATTTTCTGTTTGAAAACTGTTTGAAACCCGTTTGAAAACCATTTGAAAAGTTTTGAAAACTGTATTAAGTGATTTTCTGTTAGAAAACCATTTGAAAACTTTTGAAAACTATATTCAAAAAACCATTTGACCTGGGTTAAGAGGGAAACTAACGAGAATAAGGAGATTCACAAATCCATTTGACGATGGCCTCTCGGATTTTGATTTTTGATTTTTGATTTGATGTCATTAGTTTAGATATATGAGGTTCAAATTACTTTTGATGTATGAAATATCATTAGTTTTTTTATGCAGGATCATTCCCACGGACTCATGCCTTTTGAGGTAAACATTCATATTTTCAGTTTATTTTGATTGATGAACCAAATTGAGAAGTACCCATCTTTTAGTTTTGATTATTTTTATTGTTCTTCTATCTTACAGTTACCACAGTTGATTCTAGGAGCAATGGTCTGGAGTGTTTGATGTTAATTTGCTTAATGGATTTGTTTTGTAAAATTACGATGCTAATTTGTTTTTACAGGAGATTGAGGTGGACTTGGATTAATTTGCTCTGTATTTGTTCAATTAATTTTCTGAAAGATTAGGATGACAGGATATTGAGGTGAACTTGATCAATGGATTTGTTAAAGTTACAGACTACTAATTTTTCTCGATTGATATTGCCGAAAGATTTGGATGACAGGATATTGCTCAATGGATTTTGTTTTGTACTATTAGGATGCCAATGGTTTTGATTGAGACTTGAGTGTTGGGATTTGTTTGTAATATTATGATGCTGGAAAAAATGTTGAACAAGTCCTATGTTTACAATTCCTTTTGTACAATCAACCACCTTGAGAAAACTTTTTTTATAATTGCAGCAAAAGATGAGGCTGTTCTTCAACGCTTTCATATAAAAGGTTAGCAATTAAGTCAAAGAAAACAAAAAATTATTTGATAATAAACCATGATCAACAACAGTTTCTATCAATGAAATCTATAAGAAAGAAATTTCTCATTTGTGTGGACCATATGTCTTAGCAGTACCTTCATTTTATTTTGAGAAGTTAGTAGGCATTGCACTCATCTTCTCATTACAATTGAGCTACAGATCAAATTTAGCTTTCATTTACATAAGATTTCTGTAAACCAAGTTTCTTGCTATTGAATCTTCTTGATCCAATGTAAACCAAGAAAGTCAATGTTAATTTGTTCTACGCTGAAGGCGCATGCGTTCGCTAAATTTTTTATGTTAATTTGTTTCGCGTCGAAGGCGTCCGTGCCGAATTTGTTGTTTCCCGCCGAAAGTGTCTACGCTGAATTTGTTGTTCCACGCTGAAGGCGCCCAGGTCGAAGGCGTCCTTGCTGTTAAATATTTTTACGCTAATTTGTTATTCCTTTAAATTTTGGTTGTAGAAATAATTTTTTGGGGAACAAAGATTTCGCGGGGGAAAATCTTAAATGAATCGTGCCCGCGGGCACGGGTATTGACTAGTGTGTGTGTGTGTGTGTATATATATATATATATATATATATATATATATATATAATGGGTAAGTGATGGTGATCCGAACCCCATGGTGGTGAGGGGGGAGTGGGAAAGCTCTCTATTAATCATATTACTGCTGCTAAAGTTTTGAGTCCAGTAGAGGCAAATGTTGGGAATGTGTATGTTGGTACTACGGTTTCGAGGCCTGCAGAGGCGTGTAATAGTGTTGTTGATGGGGAGCCTGTAGAGGTATGTAACACTTCTGAGAGTGAGAATGTTGTCGCGAGGGTCGTCGATGTTGAAGCTTGGGCTCAGCGAGCTATCTATAAAGCTGTAGGTGAGGGTGCTAGCGTTAATAAGCACGCTTGTGTGCTGGCTGCGACCAGCGGGGAGGAACTGTGTAATGAAGAGAGGGGGCCCTGTTAAGAAAGGCGAAGATGCCATTGTTAAAGCTACAGGGGATGAAGCCGCTGTTAAGGCTAAAACTTGTGAGCTGGCTGCGACCAGCGGGGAGAAACTGTGTAATGAAGAGGGGGACCCTGTAGAGAAAGGCGAAGAGGCCATTGTTAAAGCTACAGGGGATGAAGCTGCTGTTAAGGCTAAAACTTGTGAGCTGGCTACGCCCAGCAGTGGAAAAGATTGTAATAGGGAGGGATATACTGAGGCGGTACATGGAGCTGAACTGCTGAAGCACACACATGGTGCTACTCCAAGAGAAACTGCTGGCAAAGATAGAATGTCGGAGGAATTTTTCCGGGATGCAGCTAATCTGGAGTCCTCCCAATGGAAGTCCACTAAAGGTTTTGAATTGTACAGCAATAGCTATGAGCTAGCCAAGGCTAGTAATGTGAGGGCGATTGACGGCCCGTGTAATCTTAATAATACAATGGGCGGGGATGGGTCGGGGATTTTGGTGCAGGACCCGGGGGTTAAGGCGCTCGCCTCACCCTCACCTAACACTAAGGATGTCTCCCAAGTCAGTAGCTCTAGGGTCTACGTCAACAACCCATTTAACATCTTGGGGGGGGGAAATACCTCGCGTCTAGGGGCATCGCTGATCGACGACTCAAATGATGCCATAGGTTCCGATAATGAACCCGATGATATGACCATTATTAATGAACTTTGGTACGAGGAGCAAGAGAAGTTGAAGCAAAAGAGCAAGGAACGGAAAGGCCCCAAGCCTATGAGGAAGGGTCAGGCTTCGCCTAAGGGCATTCGTAAAAGTTCGAGGATAAATAAGGATGTTGAGCATCCTCCTCCCCCCTCTTAAATGACCTTGTTCATTTGGAATACTCGGGGACTTAATAGCGTAGCTAGACGGAATGAACTCAAAGTCCGTATGCGTGATCTTAAGCCTTCTTTGGTGGGTCTTCTTGAAACTAAGGTGGTTGATGAGAATTCTCACCGTATTCTCAAGTGCTTTCCCAAGAACTGGGGTTCTTTTAGTAACCACTGCTCTCATCGTAATGGCCGTATTGTGATCATGTACAACCCCGACATATGGAAGGGTGTGGTTGATGGGGTTTCGGCTCAACATATCTCTTTAAAATGCATCAATACTGTGGGTTTCACCATGATGGTGACTATCGTTTATGCGTTCAATTCTTACCAAGATCGTAGAACCCTTTGGGCTGATATTGTGGACTCTGCTGCCAAATATTCTGGCCTCCCCTGGATTATTGGGGGAGACTTCAATTGCGTTAGATATGCTATGGATAAAGTTGGGGGTAGATTGATCGATGGGCGTATGGTTGATGAGTTCAATGATTGCATCAATGCCAGCGCTCTCATGGAGCTCAAAACTGTTGGTAACACCTTGAGCTGGAATAATCGTAGTATTGGGCAGCAGCGCATTTCTGTCACCCTGGACCGATCTTTTTGCAACAGCTCCTGGATGGATGTGCTTACTGCTTCATATTGTGAATACATTGCTGGTGGTACAAGCGATCATTCCATTCTGATTATTCACACTCACCAAAAGGGGGGGGTCTGATCCCAAGCCTTTCAAATTTTTTAATGCCTGGCATAGCAGTCCCGATTATCTGAATGTGCTTAAAGATCACTGGAACTTTAGAGCGAATGGTTGCCCGATGATTCGCCTGGTGGCTAAGCTCAAAAATCTGAAAATGGGGCTTAAGCGTTTTGGAGCGTCTTTCCGTGATGCGAATGATGTTGCAAAAATTCGCGCCAATCTCGCTTTTATTCAATATGACCCTAATCTAAACTTCTGTGTTGAGATGCAAAAAAGAGAACGTACCTTAATAAGTCAGTTGGCTGAGGCTATGGATATTGAGGAGTCTAATCTTAGGCAGAAAAGTAGACAAGATTGGTTACATCTTGGGGATCGTAATTCCAGATTCTTCTATACAGCCATGAGGGCTAGGCAGAGCCACAATAATTTTGCGCATCTCATCTCCGCCAATGGCTCTAGTATCAATACCATAGATATGCTCAAATCTGAGGCCCCTGGGTTTTATTCTAATCTCTACAATCAGACGGACTATTGGAGGGTTTTTCGATGTCTTACTCCTAAAAGACTGCTTACCAAAAATGCTGCTGATTGGGTTGAGAGACCGGTGCTTCCTGATGAAGTTAAAAAAGCTGTTTTTCAAATTGGGGTTGACAAGGCCCCTGGTCCTGATGGCTACAATGGGTTCTTCTATCAAAACTCGTGGGATGTCATTGGGGGTGATGTCACCTTAGCTGTTCTCAATTTCTTCAAAACCGGGAAGATGTATAGACAGATTAATCACACTTTTCTTACTCTCATTCCTAAGAGTATCAATGCTTCTGATCTGGGGGATTATAGACCGATATCCTGCTGTAATGTATTATACAAGATCATTAGCAAAATTCTTTGCAATCGGCTTAAGAGAGCGGTTATTGAGCTTATATCCCCCAACCAATCGGCCTTTCTCCAAGATCGTCTCCTTGCTGATTGTGCTCTTCTTGCCCATGAACATATTCGGGGTTTTAATAATCCTATGGGAGGCCGCGCCTGTCTCAAGCTTGACTTGCGCAAAGCTTTTGATAGTGTTAACAGAGAATTTATATACGTCATGCTTCACCAGATGGGTTTCAAGCACAAATTTATCAGTTGGATCTGTGAATGCATCTCTACCCCTTCTTTCTCTGTCATGTTTAATGGTTCCCCCTATGGTATGTTCCAATCTAATAGGGGCCTCAGGCAGGGTGATCCTCTATCCCCCTATCTCTTTGTGATTGTCATGTATGCTTTCTCATTGCTTATGGCGAGGGCCAATACCATGCGCAGCATCATGCCTATGAAAAGAGTTGGGGCTGTCACCCATCTTCTCTTTGCGGATGACTTACTGGTTTTCTGTCGGGCAAATCCTAAATCTTTTGAGGGTCTGAGGGATCTTCTCTCTGTTTTCAAGTCTTATTCTGGGCTTGAGGTGAATTGGAATAAAAGTGATGGTATTTTCAGCAAAGGTGCTAGGGGGCCTGGAGGCCTTGCTGACATTCTGGGCATCCGCAGAGTGCAATCTTTATCTACGTACTTGGGGCTCCCTCTCTCTACTAAATATCCTAACGCTGATATGTATGGCCGCTTGGTTGACAGATGCAAAAGCAGATTGCAGGGATGGTCCTCGTCCCTTTTATCCATTGCAGGGCGAATTGAGCTTGTTAAATCAGTTATCTATTGCATGGTTGGGTTTTGGATGCAAGCCTTTAAAATTCCAAAGTCCGTTCTTAACTCGCTCACCTCCATGTGCAGAAATTTTATATGGGGGAAAAACCATCTTTGGGCCTGGAATGACATGTGTGCCCCTAAGCAGGAAGGGGGGGTGGGGATCAGAAGCTTCTCAGATTTAAACAAAGCATATGGTATTAAACTCACATGGCGCATGCTTACTCATAAGGGTATCTGGGCTTCTTATATGAGGAACCATTACACTAGTAATATGGGGTTCTTCTTGGCCAAATCTCATCCTATGCAGTCTGGAACCTGGAAGTTTCTCCTTCGCTGTCGTGAATACACCAAAAAACTTACCAAACGCAATGTTAGAGATGGCTCTTCTACGCTCTTCTGGTATGACAATTGGCTCCCTTGTGGCCCCCTTTGTGACTCTTATGTTGTCCCTGTTGGGGAAGAGCAGAGCAGGGTTAGTGACTATTGGGCGAATGGGGGTTGGATGGTCTGTAGCTCTCTCCTTCCTATCTGGCATATTATTAATACGGTCACCTTGACCGTGGGCAGTGATTCTTGGGCCTGGGTTTCCAAAACCCCTTCTCTTCGCAATGCATGGGATGGTTCTCATGCCATAAAGCCACTCTTTCCCTATTACAAGGTGGTCTGGTTTCAGGGGCACATCCCTAAGATGGCTATCACTCTATTACGAGCTTTTCATGGAAAATTGCTCACCCGTGATAAGCTCGTGCAATGGGGAGTGCCTACCTCACCCTACTGTGTTTTATGTGCTGATAATATTCATGAAAGCATGGATCATATATTTTTTGATTGCCCCTATACTAATTACCTCCTCTGCAGGAGTTTCCTTAAATTGGGGGTCACAACTCCCTTTCCCTCTACCCTGGCTGGTGTGGGCGACCTGATACTCACTCTTTTTCATGGGAAGAACAACGTAGGAAGATTCGCCAAAGTTGTTTTGGCTATGATGACTTGGCACATCTGGCAAGAGAGGAACAGAAGGATCTTTGAAGGGAGAAATCAGATGCAGACTCTCCTTTTTGAGAAAATTGCTGACGATGTCAGAATCGCCCTGAGGAAAACTGAGTGGGACCGTGATGACGATATGGTGGCCCTTTCAAATTGGGGCCTGGTTGACTAGCTTGACTATCATGTATGTTTTTGATTCTTATTTGACCCTACGGATAGCGGAAGGTGTCATGTATCTGTTGGGATGAGGGCGCCTGTGCTCTTGACCCAAAGTTACACACATCCTTCTTCCATCCATGAGCGTCTTGTATTTTTTTCATATGACTCAATAAAGATAAAGCATATTCTCCAAAAAATATATATATATATATAATGGGTAAAATGTCGAGCGTGTTATGCGGAGAGGGCGATTCCGGTGACCCACCGGAAGCGATCGGAGGCAAGACTCAAAATGCTATTGGGGATGTTGGCCTGCGTGATGGGGATAAGGATGGATCTGTAGCGGGGATTGGAGGCCACCGTGTGGCGTGGGCTGGAGGCAAAACTAGATCTGCTGCGGGGTTTGATCATGTCTCTCACAAGGTAGGGTTTCAACGTGGGGGCGGCGCGGGTTCCTTTTATAGGGATCGAGTTCAGAGGATTTCGTCTCGGCATGGGGAGACGTCGGTGCCCCATGCGGCGCCTGATAAAGACGGCTGGCTTGTTGTGCGTAGAAGGGGAAGTTCGTCGAGAGTGGGTGTTCCGAAGAAGGAGACGCATCATTTTGTTGGTCGGGGATTTGCAGGCAAGGGTTCTCGGCCTCCCCTTGGCCCTGTTCTGCCTCGTCGGCGCGACCCCCCCATATGGCTGCTAAAATGCCTGAAAGACCTTCTTTGCAATTCAATTTATCTGCTGCTAAGCAGTCTTGGTCAGATATTTGTGCTAATCATAGAAAATACGGGGATTCTTTAGGCATGACCCATGTCCCCCCTCAGTCTCGAGAGGATGGATCTATTTTTGCTAAGTACCCTGTCGATCTTGTGCTTCGGGGGCTGAGAATTGGAAGAACACAATTGTTGGCTATGTATTGGGTGAGATTCCTTACTACTCTCAAATCGTCGCTTGGATGGAAAACTCTGGAAGCCTAAGAAGAGAGTGCAGATTTACAGCAAGGAAAAGGGGGTTTTTACTTCAGATTTGAATCCGCTGAGGAGTGTGACAGGATTCTGGATGGCGGGCCATGGCTCTTTGACAGTCGCCTAGTGGTCCTCAAGAGATGGAGCCTTTACTTGCAACATGATCGGGATATTCTGACTTCCGTGCCCGTGTGGGTGCAATTGCATGGAGTGCCGCTTTTCATGTGGAATCTGGAGGGGTTTAATATTATCTCGTCTGTTATTGGAACTCTGTTGTGTCTTGTTCGGGCGACGGCTTATCTAGAGATAATCTCCTATGCGAGATGTTTAATAGAAGTGGATGCCTCTACCCCTCTAGTCCCATCATTTAATGTTGTGATGGATGATGGATCGCTTGTTTCCATTACTACTAAATATGAAGGCACCCCCCTCGATGCAGTCATTGTGTCTGTTTTGGCCACACGGATGCGCAATGCCCATCGACCGTAAAGCTCCCTTCAATCCAAGTGGTCCCTAATGAGAAGGAATATTTGATTATTCCCACGTCTTCTGAGGAGCTGTTGAATCCTGATGGGAGTGGGGGTGGTGGGGAGCATGTTGAGGCTTTCTCTGCATTTAACGGCCTTGCTCCCCCAGTACTGCAGTAGGTGCCAGTCGATTGTAATGTGCAACAGGTGGCAGATGACAGTATTGTGCAGCAGGAGGCTAGTAACGAGCAGTAGGAGACCATTGCAGGTAATCGATCCGGTATTTTTCTTCCAAATGCTTCCATTGTTAAGGAGCAGTTGGTGATCGATTCCCAGTTGCTTGGAATTTCTTCGAACCTGGCATCGGGCTCTAAGGTCCTGCCTCTACCTAATGGTACTGTTAAGTCTTGGCCGGGCCCTCCTATGTGCGAGCAGGGCTCATCTAGCTGTGCTATTGGCAGCAACACAGTGCCGCAAATTCCCTCAGTGCAAATGCTCCCTCTCCCTTCACTGATTGATGATTCTGATATTGATGGTGTTGACAAAATTCCTGATTGCCTTGCCAATGATAACCCTGAGTGGGAGATGGAAGTGGAGGAGCAAGTAAGACATAAACTGGAAATCAAAGCGGGGAAGAGAAAGGCCGGTTCAAGCTCTTTGACATCGAGCAGGCGAAGCACTAGGTCCCAGGTTTCATTGGAGTGCAGTGGCCTGGAGCGTAAGTAAACTAATCTTGATCAATGACTGTCTTCTATTGGAATACCCGGGGTCTCAATAACCTAGTTCGTAAGAGGGACTTGATGAATAGAATTAATAAAGTTAATCCATCGGCTATTATCTTGCTCGAGACGAAGCTTAAATCTTCGGCGGATTCAAATAAATTTGGCATCCCAAAATCTTGGGTTTCTTTTGATAATTTCAGTTTGGTTCCTGGGGGGCGTATCTTGATGGGGTTCAATCCCTCGATTTGGAAGACCACTCTCTTGTCTTGCTCCGATCAGCACGTTACAGTTTGTTGCTCCAATTTGGGTGGGTTTAATTGCTATATTACGGGGGTGTATGCTAGAAATACAATATTGGAGAGGAAAGGATTATGGAAATGCATGGAGGCTGATGCTGCGTCGATTGGTAATGCTTCTTGGTTGCTGGGTGTCGATTTCAATAGTGTTCTGTTTACTAAAGATAAAGTGGGGGGGGGAGAAAACTTGATGAATCTATGGTCCAGGACTTTAATGAATGTATCTTAAGGTGCTCGATTCAGGAGCTCAAGAGCTTGATGAATCTATGGTCCAGGACTTTAATGAATGTATCTTAAGGTGCTCGATTCAGGAGCTCAAGAGCACGGGGAATAGTTTGAGTTGGTGTAATAACAGGATCAGAAAGGATAGAATTACGGCCAGATTGGATCGAGTATTTTGTAATCCGGCCTGGGTTAACATGCTGGCTGATACTTTCACTGAGTATTTGGATCCTATAACTAGCGACCATTCTCCTATGGTTGTGTACCTTCATCCTCAATCCCCTTCTTTTCCTAAGCCCTTTAAATTTTTTAACTACTGGATTCATTGTCCATGTTATTTGGAGGTTGTTGAATTGGGCTGGAAGGATCAGATTCAGGGTACACCAATGTACCGACTAACTCAGAAGTTAAAAAGGTTGAAGCCTTTGCTTCGGTCCTGGTCTGGCGAGCACCATGCTGGCAAGCTTGTGTCTATTTGTAGAATGAAACTTGAAGCCATAAGAAAGGACCCCTGTTTCCATTCAACTATTTCACTTCAACACAAGGAGCAAAATCTCATTAAAGAGTTGGTGACGGCACTGAAGCTTGAGGAAGATATGTTTAGACAGAAAAGTCGTCAAGACTGGCTTCACTTGGTGGACAGGAACACGAAATTCTTCTACAATGCTATGAAAGCTAGGGTTTGTCGCAATAATCTTAGCCATTTAGTTGATGTGAATGGGCAGCAGAATAGATCATATGAGGGCCTGATGAAAGAGGCTCCCTCTTTCTATGAAGACTTATACAACCAGAATCACTATTTGAAGATATTCCCAAAGATTGTTCCCAAACGGATTTTGACGACTGATTCATCGGCTTGGCTAAGCAGGAGGGTCTCTGATGCTGAGATTAAAGCTGCAGTATTTCAGATTGGATCGGATAAGGCACCGGGGCCGGATGGTTACAATGGTTTATTTTTTCAACACAACTGGAGCCTAATTGTAGATGAGGTAATCTTAGCCATTAAATCTTTTTTTAGAACGGGTACCCTCCTAAAGCTTGTCAATCATACCTTTCTTACCCTTGTACCCAAAAATGCTAATGCTTCCTCCTTAAGTGATTATAGACCCATTGCCTGTTGCAATGTGCTCTATAAGATTATCAGCAAAATCATTTGCAACAGGCTGAAGGAGGTGATCCATGAGCTGATTTCTCCGAATCAGACAGCTTTTCTAAAGGGGAGGCTACTATCTGACAGTACTATTATTGCTCACGAGCAGATCAGAGATTTTAGCAATACTATGGGGGGGAGAGCTTGTCTGAAACTGGATCTGAGGAAAGCGTTTAATAGTGTGAATCGGGAATTCATCATTCATTTCTTGCATATACTGGGTTTTCCGGATATCTTTGTACGGTGGATCAAAGAGTGCATCTCTACCCCTACTTTCTCAGTCTTGATCAATGGTTCACCTTTTGGTTATTTTAACGGTAACAGAGGTATTCGTCAAGGGGACCCACTTTCTCCCTATTTATTTGTGATTACTATGGAGGCTTTCTCTATCCTCATGGCTAAGGATATTAATATGGGTAAAATCAATCCTATGAGACGCTCGGGTACTATATCCCATCTATTGTTTGCTGATGATCTTCTTCTTTTTTGTCGAGCAAACAAAAGATCTTTTTTGGAAATCAGGAATTTGTTGACAGATTTCTCCCTTCTTACTGGGCTGCATGTAAATTGGGATAAGAGTGCTGGATTGTTCAGTAAAGGGGTCAATAACAAGAATGCTTTGGCAGATTTATTGGGGATCAAGATGTCAACAACTATCACTACCGATCTGGGTTTGCCCCTTTCTTCTAAGTATCCCAAGACTACAAACTTTGGCAAATTGTTAGACAAGTGCAAGAAGAGGTTGATGAGCTGGAGTTCATCATTGCTTTCTGTTGCAGGACATATAGAGCTGGTCAGAACGGTCATATAGGGGATTGTCGCTTTCTGGATGCATGCGTACCACATCCCTGCAAGCATCTTAAGGTCCATCTCCTCAACTTGTAGGCATTTTATTTTGGGATCCTCTAGGGCCTGGTCTTTGTTGAGTATTGGAATCCCCGGATTTGGTTTTGGATGATGAGCAAACATAAATAATTCGTGAACTAACAATTTGTGAGCGCAGTAATGGAGATCGTCGCCAAAATACCACGTACAACAAAAACGACGTCTCAAGACTTCTCAATATGCGTGATCGTGTGCCTGGAGCTTCGTTGAAGCTCAAGGAGCAATATTGAAGTCAAGAGGAATGAAGATTGAAGCTTTGAAGACGGCTCGTAAGGTTTATTTTATAGTCTTCTAGCTTCATAGATTAGAATGTTAAGCCTTGAGTAGGACTTACCTTATAACCTTCATTTCGCTCATATCTTAGAGCTAGGATTATCATAAAAGCCATTAGAAACTTTCCCGAAGCCTATCGCTCTTTCCCTCGGCTTCGAGTGCATGTTAGTTGGTTCATGAAGGGTCACCAACCGACTAGATGACGATCTAGTCGGTCGGCAACTCTACTTGAACCGACTAGTTTGCCTTCTCTAATTCAGCTCTTTCTATGACTACAGTTAGTCGGTCAAAGAAGAGTCACCGACCGACTAGATGACGATTTAGTCGGTCAGTAATCCTTCTTAGACCGACTAGTTGTGTTCAGTCTTTTTCAGCCTGAGCTACTGTTTCGAGTTAGTCGGTCAAAGAACGTTTACCGACCGACTAGTTGAGAAACTAGTCGGTCAGCATTTGTTCTTAAACCGACTAAGTCATCTTGAAGTCAACCTATTCCTTTTCCATGTTAGTCGGTCCAAGAACATTCACCGACCGACTAGTTGAGAAACTAGTCGGTCGGCAAGTCTTCTTAGACCGACTAGTTGTCATCACCTGTACTTCGACCTTTTGGCTGTTCAACCGTTAGTCGGTCTACGTTATATCACCGACCGACTAGTTGATGAACTAGTCGGTCAGTGATCCTTCTTTGACCGACTAGTCTGGTTCAGAAAAGAGCCGTTGGGATCTTTTTGAACGCGTTTTTCCTTGCCCCTATAAATAGAATCCTGATTCATTTCTTGAAGGGGTTAAGCAACATATTGGAGATATTTTCAGATCAAAAGAGAAGAGCAATCAACTCTATTTCCAAGCTCTCTCTTCTCACAAGAATCTCTCCCTCAAGTTCTTGAGTCCTAAATCCTCAAGAGAGATTCTCTCCATTGTGAGCCATTCAAGCTAGAAGCTTGATTCTAGGTCACCATCTCCACCCTAGGCTTCCATTGCTGGTCATCTTCTTGAAGCTAGGGTTTGGTGACTCTTCCTCCATCAAAATCCTCTTTGCCCTAATTTGGTAAGAATTCTCAAGGCATAGGTATTTTGTTGGTAAGCATTTCATTTCAGTTATATTTGAATTGTATACTCTCGGTTGTGAGAGGTTTTGCGTGATCCCGGGTTGTGGGAGTCACGGTCATCGATTGTAGGTCGATTGCACTTGTGAGGTTTTCGCAAGTGTTCATATTGGAAATCTTGGGTTAGAGGTTTTCTAACTCAAGTATCCGGAAGGGATCCGGGTGGTTGGGACGTAGGATCACCGGGAACAAGTCGGGGAGACTTGGGTGGATCCGAACCCATTAAACCATTGTGTTTGCGTTTGCATTATTTCTTGATTGTAGTTATTCCGCATCGTTGTTTGTTAATTGCACGATAATTAGGAATAACACTCCTTATTATTTAAAAGTACTATTCACCCCCCCCCTCTACTACATGTGCAATAGCTTCCCAGGGCACTACAATTGGTATCAGAGCCAAGGTTAAAGCTACAAGTTCAAAGCTATGACGAACAACGACTACAACGTCTTCAAGAACCGCGATGGAGCTTCTTCAGTTATGGAAGGACTATCCTCAGTCAGGCCTCCACACTTCAACGGTACCAACTATGGGTACTGGAAATGCCGGATGCAAATTTTCCTCCGGAGCGCTTCACTATGGAGAGCCACCATGACGGAGTATGTCGAGCCTTCCGAAGAAGATTTCGCGAAGTGGACTCCCGCGGAGGTCGCCGCGGAAGTAGCCAATGCCAAGGCAATGAATGCCTTGAATTGTGCGTTGGAGCCCGAGGACTTCAACAAGATATGCACATGTAAGAGTGCATATCAAATATGGAACCAACTCCTCATATTGCACGAAGGATCGAGTACGGTAAAAGATTCTAAACTCGTCGTTGCTAATAAAGAATTTGAGTTGTTTCATATGGAGCAGGGCGAAACCATGAAGGAATATTACGCTCGGTTCGTGGATATATCAAACGACTTGGAAGCTCTTGGGAAGGTCTATACCCAAAAGGAGAAAGTCGCGAAGATTATCGACGGTCTTCCATCATGTTGGGAAAAGCGTACCTTCGCCATCGAGGAAGGTAATGACATGAATAAATATACCGTCGTACAACTAATGGGTACCTTGTTGTCTTACGAGGTACGCAAGGATAGTAAGATCCGAATGAAGGAAAAGATGAAAGCGTACGTGAAGCAATATGAGCCAAAGAAAAAGGCGATTGCCTTCAAGACCGCTCCATCTACCGATGATGAAGAATCGGAAGACGAATTGGACATGGAATCCATTGCCCGTATGGCAAGGAAGTTCGATCGATTCCTCCGAGAAGGTATATCTTTGAATAAATCTAAAGTTAGTTCGACTAATGCTTCTACTCCCATGTGTTATAAATGCAACAAGCCAGGACACATCAAACCGGATTGTCCTCTCTACAAACACAAGGAGAAGGGGAAAGCATCAAAGTACGACAAGTCGAGAAAGTACAAGAAAGGACTTGTTGGCACATTCACCGACTCATAAGAGGATTCCTCAAATGGAGAGTCGGATGATGAAAGAGTGGAGAAAGCAAAACTCTTCTTCATGGCTAATGAGGCAAAAGATCGAAAGTCCTCCTTCGATGATAGCAAGGATGAAAGCGAGGATGGTAGCGAGGAGGAAAGCGGAGAACCTACTATTGATGAAATGAGGTTAGCAAACCAAGAAATTTGGTCTAAATTTACTAAATTAGTAGATCGATATAACAAGACCAAAGATGAACTTGTCAACCTCCAAACCTCTCCTAAGTCTACCATCACCAACAATGACACCATTGTTGAGACACTCGCCAATGAGAAAGCAAGTTTGCTTAATCATAATGGCTTGTTGAGAAATGAGGTGAAGTCCCTCAAATCTCAACTTGAGCATGTTCGTGTTGAGGATTCGGATGAACATGTGATAGCGGATTTGACGTCTCAAAACTCAACTTTGAGTATTGAGAATAAGAATCTCAAATCACGTGTTTATGCACTCACATCGCAAGTATCCACTTTGGATGCTTCTTTGCATTCTCTCAAAGAGAAGTATGAGTGCACGTTAGGCCGTATCAATGATTTCAATAAAGGTAAGGGCCATTTGGATAATATCCTAAATGACTTACTTCCGGCCAAACACCACATTGGCTTGGGGTATAAGATGGGAGACTCATCCAAATCGCCTACCACCTTGTTAGGCCGACATCCGATGCCTCGACGAGTGGGAGCAAACACCCCATTGGTAGTTCTCCTACCAATAGTGCTTCCACTTCGTACACACCCCCGATTGGAAAGAAACCCACTTTGGGTAGACCTCCAAAGAGGGGTCATGCATTTTTGTACTCACATGCTATGCCACGTAGGAACACACATCCTACTCCACCGGTGCATGCAAATGTTAGTGATGATTTTTATACTCCGCACCCACGAGCACGTGCACGTAATCATGCTCATGCACATCCTAATGCTTATGTTCAAACATCTCATCAACATGTGCATGCCTACTCTCATAATCATCCTCATGCATACACACCTCATGCTTATCCACGTATGTATGCTACACCACATCATGGATCTCATGCTCATCATAATGCTATTGCTAGATCTCATGCTCCTAGGCCACATGAACCACATAGAAATCAACCTTTTGTGCATGCAACCACTAGGAAGAGGATTCCCAAAATGTACACTATTTGGGGTCCCAAGAACACTAGCGATGATCTATGAATGTTTATGTGAAATCATATATTAATGATGTTATTTTGAATGATGATTATGTTGGGAAGTCAAGTTCATCTTGGACTTGGTTTCCGAAGGGTTAGTTCCTTTAACCTTTCAAAGCTTGGTACCATGAGTTTATGATCATGTTATGGGTACCAAGGCATTTGCTTATAAAGTTGATTTTGATTACATTAACTCATGGGTTACAATTATTTTAATTTCGTATTTCAAATTTGTTGTCTAACCCATTGGATCCAAAAGGGTTTTTGGATACCAAAATGAAGTTTTCTAGGTTCAATCCACCGTGGGATACCAACCCTACCAACTCCTCGATTTGCGAAGACTTTCATTCAAACGGAGTTGATGGTGCTTAGGTAATGCACCAATGTAGGGGGAGCTTAATGTTGTAAGTATAATATTACATTTGGTATCCATGAGGGTTGAATGCATGCTTGGTTAAAATCTATTTCTTTACATTGGTATCATTTTGTTTCTCCTAGCATGATAGAATTGTGAATGCCATAAATGCTTTGAAATTCTTATCTATTTTTGGCATGACATGTTTTAAAAGTTATTATGATGATTTTCGTATTACTTTTATCACCTTGTCACTTCTCATCGCACACTTCACTTAGTTTTGATGTGCTTTTACTTTATGTTCATTTTCGATCGATATTGTGACATTTGATATTCTATGATGTGCACCGCTCTTCTGATGGATCATTCCTTTGTGCACATTTTATGTATGTCTCTGATATTGATTTCGTCGCTCGACGATTTATTTTGATTCAATAGCTTTAGTTGTATGAAAACATAGAATTGTTTTCCATGCACTAAGATAGCTATAAATGTTGATATTGAAGAGTAAATTCATTTCATCAATAAGTGAATCTACATTTGATATTTTGATGATTTAAGTTTTCAATTTTCGACTATGGTCTCATTGACACGCTTTGATTTTATTCGAATTTTATTTTGGTGTCATATGAAACGTGGTCGTATTCTTAGACTCCCATGCTTAATGTATTATTTGGCAATGATTTATTGACATTGGCTTCCTCCCGCTCTTTTTGGATTATGCCAAAGGGGGAGAGATATAATAATGGCATTAATGGCATGTGCTAAATGATAATTTACCATGAATCTAATTTGATATGTTAGATTCAGGAGGAGTTAAGATATAAAATTTCAAATATTGGATTTGAATCTTTACTTTCATCGTCTGCTTGATGTATGTGCTTATTATTTCATATGGAACTAATGTGTCATCAATGCAGGGGGAGTAAGTATATTCCATTTAGTACACTATTATTGATTATTATTTATGTTGGTTTGTCATCACCAAAAAGGGAGAGAATGTTGAGTATTGGAATCCCTGGATTTGGTTTTGGATGATGATCAAACATAAATAATTCGTGAACTAACAATTTGTGAGCGCAGTAATGGAGATCGTCGCCAAAATACCACGTACAACAAAAACGACGTCTCAAGACTTCTCAATATGCGTGATCGTGTGCCTGGAGCTTCGTTGAAGCTCAAGGAGCAATATTGAAGTCAAGAGGAATGAAGATTGAAGCTTTGAAGACGGCTCGTAAGGTTTATTTTATAGTCTTCTAGCTTCATAGATTAGAATGTTAAGCCTTGAGTAGGACTTACCTTATAACCTTCATTTCGCTCATATCTTAGAGCTAGGATTATCATAAAAGCCATTAGAAACTTTCTCGAAGCCTATCGCTCTTTCCCTCGGCTTCGAGTGCATGTTAGTTGGTTCATGAAGGGTCACCAACCGACTAGATGACGATCTAGTCGGTCGGCAACTCTACTTGAACCGACTAGTTTGCCTTCTCTAATTCAGCTCTT
The DNA here is from genome assembly GCA_030789695.1 of Scilla litardierei. Lineage (NCBI taxonomy): Eukaryota > Viridiplantae > Streptophyta > Magnoliopsida > Asparagales > Asparagaceae > Scilla > Scilla litardierei. The sequence goes on along the minus strand of JAULAV010006497.1, from coordinate 16,830 downwards.
TCTATGACTACAGTTAGTCGGTCAAAGAAGAGTCACCGACCGACTAGATGACGATTTAGTCGGTTAGTAATCCTTCTTAGACCGACTAGTTGTGTTCAGTCTTTTTCAGCCTGAGCTACTGTTTCGAGTTAGTCGGTCAAAGAACGTTTACCGACCGACTAGTTGAGAAACTAGTCGGTCAGCATTTGTTCTTAAACCGACTAAGTCATCTTGAAGTCAACCTATTCCTTTTCCACGTTAGTCGGTCCAAGAACATTCATCGACCGACTAGTTGAGAAACTAGTCGGTCGGCAAGTCTTCTTAGACCGACTAGTTGTCATCACCTGTACTTCGACCTTTTGGCTGTTCAACCGTTAGTCGGTCTACGTTATATCACCGACCGACTAGTTGATGAACTAGTCGGTCAGTGATCCTTCTTTGACCGACTAGTCTGGTTCAGAAAAGAGCCGTTGGGATCTTTTTGAACGCGTTTTTCCTTGCCCCTATAAATAGAATCCTGATTCATTTCTTGAAGGGGTTAAGCAACATATTGGAGATATTTTCAGATCAAAAGAGAAGAGCAATCAACTCTATTTCCAAGCTCTCTCTTCTCACAAGAATCTCTCCCTCAAGTTCTTGAGTCCTAAATCCTCAAGAGAGATTCTCTCCATTGTGAGCCATTCAAGCTAGAAGCTTGATTCTAGGTCACCATCTCCACCCTAGGCTTCCATTGCTGGTCATCTTCTTGAAGCTAGGGTTTGGTGACTCTTCCTCCATCAAAATCCTCTTTGCCCTAATTTGGTAAGAATTCTCAAGGCATAGGTATTTTGTTGGTAAGCATTTCATTTCAGTTATATTTGAATTGTATACTCTCGGTTGTGAGAGGTTTTGCGTGATCCCGGGTTGTGGAAGTCACGGTCATCGATTGTAGGTCGATTGCACTTGTGAGGTTTTCGCAAGTGTTCATATTGGAAATCTTGGGTTAGAGGTTTTCTAACTCAAGTATCCGGAAGGGATCCGGGTGGTTGGGACGTAGGATCACCGGGAACAAGTCGGGGAGACTTGGGTGGATCCGAACCCATTAAACCATTGTGTTTGCGTTTGCATTATTTCTTGATTGTAGTTATTCCGCATCGTTGTTTGTTAATTGCACGATAATTAGGAATAACACTCCTTATTATTTAAAAGTACTATTCACCCCCCCCCCCCTCTACTACATGTGCAGTAGCTTCCCAGGGCACTACAGTCTTGGCCTGATATCTGTAAGCCTAAGGCTGAAGGGGGTGTGGGCCTTAGACTGTTGTCTGATCTGAATGATGCGGCAGGGGTGAGGCTCACTTGGAGATATCTCTCATCTAATAACTCTTGGTCCGAATATATGAAGGCGCGCTATGGTGCCACTGGCGGGTTCTATGCGGCCACTGGGATGCTGAAGCATTCGGGCACATGGAAAAGAATGTTAAGATGCCGACCAATCTCTCAGACTTTGATCCGTCATAAAGTGAGAGATGGGAACTCTACATTGTTCAGGGAGGATTATTGGTTAGATGCTGGGCCGTTAAAACATAGCTTCTCAATTCCCCCTGGTGCCGAATGCCGAAGTGTCAGCTCCTATTGGAACCAAGGTTGGAGTGCGGATCCATCTTTAGACCCTGTGCGGCATTTGTTACCTGCTGTTCGGTTATCTCCTGGTGCTGATGGGTGGAGCTGGATCCCAGGGGAGAAATTCAGTTTTAAGCAAGCTTGGCAGGGAGTTAGGCAGCGAGGTATTTCTTTCCCCTTCCACAAACTGGTCTGGTATAATCATCATATCCCGAAAAATGTCTATTACTCTCCTTCGTGCTTTTCGTGGTAAATTGCTGACTAGGGATGTGATTAAAAGTTGGGGCGTTAACACTCCAGTCCATTGCGTTTTATGTGAGGATAACAGTGAAGAAACTATTGACCATCTGTTCTTCAATTGTGGCTACTCCTGCTACATTTTGCGCAGGACCTTACTTAAACTATGTGCGGCTCCTTCCATTACCCCCACTCTGACTGAGGTGGGGAATATGTATCTTACTCAATTTGCGGATAAAAGCCCAATGAGTCTACTAGCCAAAACTGCCCTTTCCGCAATGGTTTGGCATATCTGGAAGGAGAGAAATAGGCGTATCTTTGAGGGACAGAAGAAATGTAAGACCACCATATTCTTAGAGCTAGCTGCGGACATCAGAGTTGTTTTGCATAATCAAGATCCAAATACTGAGGAGGAGATTACAGCTTTTGCCAATTGGGAATTTAGAGACATGGGCTGAGTCTTTGGGAAGCTTACTACCTTTGCGCTGCAAGTTTTGTAACAATTTTGACCTTTTGTATAGCTTCACTTTGGGGGTGGAATTGATAGTGGAGAGTGACGGCGCTTGTGCCCTATCCTCTCTCTATTGAAACTACGCCTCAAATGTGCGCTATTGTTGTATTTGTATATTACTCAATAAAGGAACGCTAACTTTTCATATATATATATATATATATATATATATATATATATATATATATATATATATATATAGGAAAATTTTCAAATGAGAACATTTCGCACGGTGCGAAAATGTTTTTATCTTTTTTTTGAAATTTTTTTTTTCAAAAATTCTTTTTTCCACCCTCATTATATGTTGTTATACCCCCCTCAAAAAATAATGGTTGAGAAATAATGTCATTTGGTCTTCGATCAAGCCATTTCATCAAATTCGCACGTTTTGAGACCGTTAAATTTGTAACGGGTGGATGGGTGCTCTAATGCCCAACGGGTTCACCCATTATTTTCCCTGGGGTATATAATTGTATGGATTAAACATCAAAAAAAGAATTTTTGAAAAAAAAATTTCAAAAAAATAAAAAAAAAGTTTTCGCACGGCTTTCGCACGGGATTTTTCGCACCCGAAGATTGCCCTATATATATATGTATATATATATATGTACGTATATATATATATATGTATGTATATGTATATATATACATATATATATATATATATGCATACATATAAAAGTGCGATGAGCGATGTGGGCGGTACTGGCGATCTCCAGGCAAAAACTAGGGTTCTCGTTGATCATGACGGCTGCGGCAAAGGAAATGAAGGGGACTCAGGAATTAACTCCCGTTCTGCTGGCGGTGGGGGCTTTGTCCATGGCCTTATAGGTGGTTGGGTTACGGAGAGAGAGAATCCTGGTGATGGTAACGACGGCACTCACTCATCCACGGATCCAGGCATTCTCAACAAAGGAAAGGGGATCCTGGCGTCTCCTGCTATCCCTGATGATGGTTGGAAGAAAGTGACCTTTGAGAAGAGGAGAGCGGCCAAGATCCATTTCCATCCACCTCCTAGGGATTCAACCGGACGAGGGATACAAGGAGGGCGGGGCTCTTCATTTGGTGCTTCTCGTCTTGTCAATGTTCCACACCTACATCAGAGTAGCATCAAGAACTGACCAGCCGGTGCGCAATCTAATGCGCATCAGGTGTTTGGCAAAATGCCAGTTCGGCCAGAAGTGTCTATTCGTATCAATCCTGAAGCAGGTAAAAAATCATGGGTTGATATTTGTTCATCGAGGCGTTCATATGCAGATCTTGTGATGTCGTGTATCCCCCCTTGGAGGTTGAAAATGGCATTGCTAAGGTCAGGATTTCCAATACCCAATTAGAGGTTGGGGCTGCTAGATGGAAGAATTCTCTTGGTTGTTATGTACTGGGGGACATCCCGTTCTATGGGCAAATTAAGGCTTGGGCTGAGCAGCTATGGAAGACTAAAGGCGGGGTACAAATTTTCAGTAAAGAAAACGGCTTTTTCTATTTCGGGTTTTAAAAAAAAAGAGGACTGTGAGGCTATACTCCATGGGGGGCCTTGGCTCTTTGATGGGCGGCTCATTGTGCTCCAACGCTGGAGCCCGACTGTCAAACATGACAGAGACTTCCGTACTGCTGTCCCAGTTTGGGCTCAGATACACAACTTACCAATGCACATGTGGACCCTAGACATCTTAAATACGGTTGCTAGGGTATTGGAACCCACTCTGCCTTGACCGTGCCACAGTAAACTTGTCTCGTATCATGTATGCTAGATGCTTAGTGGAGGTAGAAGCTAATAAACCCTTAGCCAGGAACGTCCTTGTTGAAATGGAGGACGGGTCTTCTTTCTCGGTGGCCGTTAAGTATGAGGGAGAGCCCCCTTGATGCACTGCTTGCTCCAGTTTTGGCCACATGGAGGGACATTGTTCTATCACGAAGTCTCCTATTGAGCCCCCTTCAATCCATAAAGAATCTACTGCCCCAGCGCAACCTGACATTCCTCATGGTTTCAACATCATTTCATCATTTGGTGATAACTTGGGTTCTTGCAGCAACTCAGGAGGTGAGCCAATAATTCTTGAGGTTGGGCGAATGACTACAGAGACCAATTCGGATGCTCCCCTTGTTTCTTCGGCACAGTTACGGCACTTTCGCCTGCTGTGGCTGTTATTCCAATTCCTATTCATGTTGCTCTCAAAGACTCTAATATGGCCTACTCCATTCCCAATGAGTCTTCTAAACCCATTTGCTTTGAGAAGAGTGAATGCAGCCTCCCTCCGCCAGAATCAATCATGAAGCAGCCAACTTCGGATGATCACAACACTGCCTGTTCTAATTCAATCCCATCTGATCAAGAATCTGAGCAAGAGATGCCCTCGGAATGGAGCATTCCAAACATGGATTGGGCTACGGAGCAGATTGCACTCAAGGCATCCATAGCGGAGCACATAGCCCAGCCTAAGGAGAAATCAGCTCACTTTAATTCTGTCCGGCGAAGCAGTCGAATCTCTGGCAACTCTGTTGCCGAGACACCCATCAATTCTACATGATGACCATCCTTTTCTGGAACACTAGGGGTCTTAATAATCCCTCTAGCCGGGCTGAACTTAAGTTACAAGTGACGAAATCAAAAGCTACCATAGTCTGTTTGTTTGAAACTAAGGTGGAAGCCTGCAATGAATCCAGAATATCTTATTGCTTTGGTAGAAACTGGAGAAGTATTAATAACAGGGCACATTGCAAGGGAGGTAGAATTGTCAATCAGTACAACTCTTAGGTATGGAGTTGTGGGATTATTTCAGGCTTTGCACATCACATTTCTTGTTCCTTCTTTAACTCTGGGGGATTTAACATGGCTCTAACTGTGCTTTATGGCTTCAATATTGCTATCTCCCAATTGCCTCTCTGGGATGCGCTAGTTGCTGACTCTAAAGTTCTAAACTTGTTGTCATGGCTAGTAGGTGGTGACTTCAACTGTGTGCGTAGCTCCAATGAGAAACTGGGGGGTAGATTGGTTGATTCTGCAGCTATGGATGATTTCAATACTACACTCGGCAGCTGCCATCTCATTGAACTTAAGAGTATGGGACCATGGCTGAGCTGGAATAACAGACGAACAACTCAAGGAAGCATCGCGGCTCGACTGGACCGTATTCTATGTAATTCGAAGTGGATGCTGCTTCTTTCTAGCTCCTTCTATGAATATTTTGAAGCTGGTACTAGCGATCATTCGGTTATGTCATCTCATCTTCATCTTAAGGTTTTCCCTAATCCTAAACCATTCAGATTTTATAATTCTTGGGCATCTTACCCGGGGTATCAGGACTTTGTCTGTAAAGCCTGGGATGTGTATATTGAAGGCTCCCCCATGAAAAAACTAGTTGATAAGCTGAAATACTTAAAACTAGAGCTTAAATCATGGGCGACAAGTTTCAGAGATCAGCTTAATGTTACCATTTGTTGTAGGGATCTTGAGATGCTTCAAAATAATCTGAGATTGCATTCTGATGCATATGTCCAGTGTTTAGAAAAATTGGCTAATTATAAACTTGCTCATGCTTTAGATGTGGAGGAAACTGATTTAAGGCAAAAAAAGTCGTCAGAATTGGCTGACTTTGGGAGATATGAATTCTAAATTCTTCTATACAGCAATGAAGAACCGACATTGCCACAACAGCCTCAGCCACTTTATAAATTCTAAAGTAGATAGAAATACAATAGCTGATTCACTTAGACTTGAGGCCCCCCTCTTCTTCAAGAACTTATACAACCAAAATCATCATTGCCAAGATTTCCCTAATATTACTCCCAAGAGAAAGCTTACCTTTGAGGCCTTTAATTGGATGGATATCAATATTTCAGCCAATTAGATTAAGGCTGCTGCATTCCAAATAGGAAAGGATAAAGCTCCAGGGCCTGATGGTTTCAATGCCTATTTCTTTCAAAATGCTTGGGGCACCATTGGTGAAGATGTCATATCTTCTGTGTCATCCTTTTTTAGATCTGGTAGAATGCTTCGCCAGATTAACCATACCTTCTTAACGCTTGTTCCTAAAAATGCCAAAGCAATGGGCTTAGGTGACTACAGGCCGATAGCGTGCTGTAATGTCATTTATAAGATTATCGATAAGGTACTTTGCAACAGGTTGAAGATGGCTATCAGTGAATTGATATCTCCTAATCAGGATGTTTTCTTAAAAGACAGGTTGCTTGCTGATTGTACTCTTATTGCCTATGAACAAATTCGGGCTTTCAGCAACCCCATGGGGAGCAGAGCATGCATTAAATTGGATCTGCGCAAGGCATTTGATAGTGTTAATAGGAAATTCATTTTGTACATGCTTCACCAGATGGGTTTCCAAAGCAGATTTATTTATTGGATATCAGAATGCATCTCTACCCTCTCCTTCTCTGTTTTAATTGATGGATCTCCTGAGTGTTATTTCACATCTAATTGTGGCTTACGCCAGGGAGACCCCCTTTCCCCCTACCTATTTTTGCTGGTTATGGAAGCCTTCTTGTTGCTTATGGCCAGAGCTGAATCATTGTAATCAATTCAACCCATGAGGCGTTCCGGGTCTATTTCACATCTCTTATTTGCTGATGACCTGCTAGTGTTTTGTAGAGCGAAAGCTTCCTCCATTAGTAGTCTCAAGGACCTTCTGCATACTTTCAATCTTATCTCAGGATTATAGGTCAACTGGGATAAAAGATCGGTGATATTCAGCAAAGGAACACACAATCCTAGAGGTTTGGCTGGTATTCTTGGCATCAAATTGGTTACTTCATTTACTACTTATCTAGGCTTGCCTATATCCTCTAAGTATCCTAAGGCCCAAATGTATGGCCGGCTGATTGATAAGTGCAAAAAAATGACTTCTGGGTTGGTCTTCATCCTTACTTTCTATAATTGGAAGGATTGAATTAGTTCGGACCGTAGTTTACGGCATGGTCGCCTTTTGGATGCAAGCTGATTGTATTCCAAATTCAGTTATTCACACTATCACATCTGCATGCAGGACTTTTATTTGGGGGTAAACTTCACTCCTGGGCTTGGAAAGACCTTTGTACTCCAAAGAAGGAAGGCGGAGTTGGTTTGCGAATGCTTAGCAATTTGAATACAGCATCTGGTGTTCGTTTAACATGGCGTTATCTTGCCACGGATGGGTTGTGGGCTCAATTTATGCGGAATCAACATGGTTGAAATGACGCCTCTTTCTATTCTGCCAAACTTCGACCAACCCAATCTGGTACGTGGAAATTTCTGCTCAGGCATCGTCCCACATCCCAAAAATTGATCAAGTGTAAAGTCAGCGATGGAACCACTATGTCTTTTTGGTACGACAATTGGCACTCTGTCGGCCCGCTATATCTACACCATACCCCCATTCTGGCACGGAGACCGCACTTGTGAGTGACTTCTGGGATAATATACAATGGGTAATTCCATCAACTTGCGGCAGGCTGCTTCCTATGCTCAGCCGCTCAGTTTGAATCTAGGCGCTGACTCCTGGAGCTGGTGTAACGGTACGTTTTCGTTGTACTTCGTTCGTGCACGTGCTTTCGGCCGTGCACGTGGTTATTTTAGACTTTAATTGATTGTGAACACTTTTGTGTGATATGCCGTTGTGAACGTCTCTGAGAGTATTAAATAGTGGCACTATCTTGGAACGACACTTCTCGAGTCGTTTTTCCACAATTTAAACTTACTCGATGAGACGTGACGATTTTCACTCTTGACGGGAGACGTTTCTATTTTTAGTTTCGTCGTCCGACGTCGAATTTGAGATCCGTCTTCTTAGTTAGCTCACTTTAGTCATCACGATCACCCCGATATTTATTTTATAATTTTTGGAGTTTATTTGACCACTTTTATAATTTTTACAAGTTTTATATTATTTTTAATAATTAATTTATAAATTATTTTCGGCCAAATAAAATTTATTTAAGTTTTAAACGTTTTAAAGAATTTTTGAGCCAATTTCCAGCTCATTTGGACTAGGTCAAACCCTTGGATGAGTTGGAGTAATTGAATTTCAAATTTTAAATCTTTTTAAACTTCTAATCCTATTAGATTTAGCCCTAGACCAAGTCAACCCATCTATACTATATAAGCAACCCCTAGCAAGACCTATTTTCGCAAGAAATTAGCCCTAGCCTCTCCCAAACTTGAAATTGGACGTTGCGACGATTCGTCGCAACGTTGCGACGTTCAGCCCCCGACCTGACCGAGAAAACCAAGCCAATCCGCCCGCTCCGACCGATAGCCGCCCCCGCATCCATCGCCGTCCGCACGCTGCAGCAGCCGCCCACGCCCGTTCCCCCGCTCTGACCGAGAGAGGCTCTCGGTCAGACCGAAGCCCCAAGCTCCGCACAGCGCCCGCATCGACCCCGCTTGTCGCCCCGCTCCGCACCCCGCACGACCGACCCGTTCCCTCGACCTGAACGACGGAAGCTCTCGCACCCAGCCACCCCGCAGCCGCTGCACGCCCCAAAACGTCGCAGCCCCGCATTCTCAGCGCACGACTGACGGATCTCCCCGCATCGGCTGTGTACGACCGAGAGCCACTCGTCGCAACCCCGCATCCGTCGCACCACTTGCCTCCGTGGGCCACCCAAGTTCTCCAGAGTTTTTGTGGGTCCCCCAAAGGCCCCTAGGAGTATTGTGGGCCCCACCTAGGTGCTTGCTCTTTGAGGATCCGTCGCGTACGACGTCGTCGCACGTCGTAGCCCATCGTCGCACGTGCTAGCTTTGGAATCTGGAATCGTCGCCCAGGTTGATTGCTCTGAAATTTCCAGCGAGGAATCTAATTGGAATCTGGATTTGGAGCGCGATCTTTTATTCCAACCCCCGGCGTCGCTACCCGACGCCGGTGTAGCTTTCGCGTCGCGTCGTGTTGAGGTAACGTTTTGCACCCCTAGGACCCCCAACCCAATTGCATGCTAATCAAGACTAAAAATCAGTATTTTAAAGTATTTTTAAATGTTTTAGAATTCACTAATCAAGATTAATAAAACGGATGTAGGCCGGTGGACTTGTGCACGTAGGAATCGTGACTTTGGACTCGTTGGACGGTGTTTTCTTGACGTGATAGTTGCAGGCAAGTGAAACTTGCCAACTCTTGTGTAGGGCCATGTTTTTAGGCCACTTCCTTACTTTTAGCGTAAAAGAGACTAGTCAGTGAAATGATAGCTGGCTAGACGCCTACTTGATCTAGTTTGACAACGAAACTAGATCCATCACCTAAATGATCTAGCTTGACAACGAAGCTAGATCCAACCCTTAAACTTGTCATTCATGCATGCTAAACTGTCACGTTTACTTTTCTTACTTGTACGCTTTACTACTTGTCATGCCATGTCATCCATGCATTGATTGTTGCATCGTAGCACACGCTACAATACTTGTCCTCGTACTACTTGTCCGGCTAGGTGCACCCCTACGCCATACTTGTTTACACACTTCCTAGCTCGTGGTCCAGAAGCGAGCATTCCAAGTTCGGGGGTAAGGCCCTGGCTCGACACACGTGGAGGGGTAGGGATAAACGTTCGCTTGAGCTTAGGAGTTGGCTCGCGCAGCCACTCTAGCCAAAAGACGGAATCTCTGTGCACGAGGTGCTTACTTTTCTTGTCTTGTACTTGTCTTGTGAATGTCATGCCATGCTCGTACTTTACTTCGCTTTACTTTACCTGTCGCACTCATTACTTTAACTGCCATGTCATTGCATCATGCTAGAACTTTTAGGCTGCTCTTACTTGTACTTTCAGTTTCACTTGCACAAGTCTTTTTAGACTTGCTGACATGTGCCCCTTGCTCTTTTGGGTGTCACATGTTAGACCCTGAGCCAGAGACAGGTGTTGAGGACGAGGTCTTTACTGACGCTGAGCCTGAGCCTACGTTCGTCGAGGAGTACGAGGACACCGGAGACCAGTCTTAGTGGCTGTTGAGCTGTTTTACTTTAGCTTGCTGTTAGTTGTCGGTGCTTGCACCATTTCTTTGCTTTCGTACTTTGTACTTTCGTTGGCCATGCTGGGCCTCTTTTAGACTCTTCTATTTTAGCCTGGTGGCTTTTTCTGCGATGTTGAGATTTATTATTATGGATATTCTGAGATGTTTCTTTTGTCTCTTTTCGTTATTATTATCTTTGTTTCGTTTCGCGTTGCAAGGACCTGCAGTTTTAAAGTGATTGACGCTTATCGGACTTGCAGCTTTGTAGCTTCAAGTCTGAGCGGACCTTCTCACGCTTCGCCTCCACGTTTTTGGGAAGCGGGGCGTGACAGGTTTTGTTGGTGGCCCATGCAGGTCCGCTTCTTGCGATTGCGAACTAACGGAACAACGATAATAAACGGAATATCCATTAAATAAATTGCAACATCCAAGTCATTAAGCTATGAGTCTAATTTGTTTGTTCGTTTTCTATGTCATTAGATGGCTGGACGACGACAGACCCGATCTGGCAGTGGGCCCAATCGTGCTGAGGAGCCAGATAGAGAGCCCACCAATGCTGAGATCATGAGGATGATGCATCAGATGATGCAGGTACAGCAGGGCATGCTCCAGAACACTCAGAGTGCTCCTCGCCATGAGCCAGGAGCGAAGCAGTTTCGGGAGCTGGGCCCGACGTACTTTGATGGATCTGAAGGACCGATGGCTGCAGAGGAGTGGATCAGAAATACCGAGGATAATCTGAAGATGTCGAAGGTCAACCCGGCTGGATGGGTTGATCTGGCAAAGAGGCAGCTGAAGGATAATGCCCGAAACTGGTGGGATGCAGAGGAGGAGCTGTTGGTGAGCCCTATACCTTGGGCTACTTTCAAGTCCAGATTCGATGAGGAGTACTTTCCGAAGGCTGCTAGGAGGGAGATGTTGCAGCGCTTCATTGAGCTGAAGCAGGGGAGTCTGACGGTGGACCAGTACCACCAGGAGTTTACTAGATTGAGTCGCTTCGCGCCAAAGATGGTAGAGGATGCTGAGGAGAAGGCTCAGAAGTTTCTGCAGGGTCTTTCTCTAGACTTGCAGAGTCTGGTGTCTACGTCGGACATGGAGTCATATCAGAAGTTGCTGGTAGCTGCTCGGAGACAGGAGAAGATTGCAAAGCAGAAGAGAGGACTGATTTCTGGAGCTGGAAAGAGGCCTATGGAGCAGGTCAGAGGAGTGGTTAGGCCTGGGACTAGGCCTACCCAGCCGGTGCAGTTCAAGAGGCCAGGTGGGCCTATTGTGAAGACTTGCCATTTCTGTGGCAAGACCGGGCATTTCAAGGATCAGTGTAGGAAGATGTTGGGACAGTGCCTGGTTTGTGGAGACCCTACTCATGCTATGAAGGACTGCCCGAGTTCTAAGCAACCCTGGAAGGATCCCGTTGCCGCACAGCCGTTGCAGCAGAGAGCACTTGTACCTGCAGGTCGTGGAGCACCTCTCGCTCCTCAGAGGCAGGCCTTCCAGCAGGCCGTGCAGCCGAGGAGGCAGGCTTACCTGATGACGGCAGTGGAGAACGAGGCTACGGATGAGGTTATCGCAGGTAATTCTCAAACTAGTTGTTTCCTTCCTTAGATAGTTTGATTGATTGCTCATGTTTGTTGCTTGCATATGTTTGTTTGTTAGAATAGGGTTTGATTGTTAGATTGTTTGATAGGTGTGATTTCGGTTTGCACAATTCCTGCATGAGTCCTCTTTGACTCAGGTGCATCGATGTGCATTATATCTCGGAGCTTCGTGGAGAAGCATTCCTTGACGACTTCCTCTCTTCCCAAGAGTTGGAACATCGTTACGGGAAATGGCGTGATCTCGGTGCATCGTGGGTGCACTTCTTGCCCTTTGGTGGTCTGTGGACATGAGCTTTACGCTGACTTTATTGTCCACGACATCATCAACTACGATGCCGTGCTCGGGATGGATTGGCTTGCGAGCTTCTATGCTACGATCGATTGTCGGAGGAAGAAGGTGGTGTTCGAGATCCCCGGACATCCGGTGTTTGAGTTCAGTCGAGGTAGCAGTTCGCTTGGCCCTGTCAGGTTTCGGGCCAAGCCGGTGGAGCTTGTTGCGATGCAGATGGAGCAGGATAGACCAGCTATGGTACGTGAATTCGACGACGTCTTCCCTGAGGAGATGTCTGGGTTGCCACCCGATCGAGCTCTCGAGTTTTCGATCGATCTTATTCCGGGAGCGCAGCCTATTTCGAAGGCGCCGTATCGGATGGCTCCAGCAGAGTTGGAGGAGTTGCGTAGGCAGCTGGACGAGCTTTTGCAGAAAGGATACATCAATCCTAGTGTGTCTCCGTGGGGAGCACCGGTGTTGCTGGTGAAGAAGAAGGACGGCTCGCGTCGCGTGTGTGTGGATTACCGGGAGCTGAATGCCGTGACTATCAAGAATAAATATCCCTTGCCTCGGATAGATGACATCTTTGATCAGCTCGGAGGATCGAGGGTGTTCTCTAAATTGGATTTGAGAAGTGGCTACCATCAGCTTAAGGTGAAGAAGGATGACATCCCGAAGACAGCTTTCAGGACAAAGTATGGTCACTACGAGTTCGTGGTTATGCCCTTCGGCGTAACCAATGCGCTCGCAGTCTTTATGAACCTGATGAATTTGGTCTTCTATGACTTTTTAGACAAGTTCGTCGTCATCTTCATTGACGATATTCTGATCTATTCAAAGTCGGAGGAAGAGCATGCCTCGCACTTGAGGACAGTGTTGGAGATCTTGAGGAAGCATCGTTTGTATGCTAAGTATTCCAAGTGCGAGTTCTGGCTGGATAGAGTTGCCTTTCTCGGGCATGTGGTGTCTGGTGATGGAATTTCTGTGGATCCCGAGAAGATTGTGGCTATCAGAGAGTGGCCGGTTCCGCAGTCGGCGTCAGAGATTCGTAGCTTCCTTGGGCTTGTAGGATATTATCGGCATTTCATTAAGGAATTTTCTCGGATTGCTGAGCCGATGACCCGACTGATGCGGAAGGATGTGCCTTACGTTTGGTCTGATGATTGCGAGAAGGCTTTTGGTATCCTGAAGGAGAGATTGACGTCTGCCCCTGTACTTGCTGTGCCTGACCGGAGTGGAGGATTCGAGATCTTTTGTGATGCTTCTGGAAAGGGTTTAGGTTGTGTGCTGCATCAGCATGGGCATGTGGTTGCGTATGCTTCTCGTCAGCTTAAGGCTCACGAGAAGAATTACCCGACACATGATTTGGAGTTGGCTGCTGTCGTGTTTGCGCTGAAGATTTGGAGGCACTTCCTGCTGAGTGAGAAGGTGAAGATCTTCACTGATCACAAAAGCTTGAAGTATATCTTTACGCAGAAGGAGCTCAACATGCGACAGCGTCGATGGTTGGAGCTCATGGCAGACTATGAGATTGACTTGCAGTATCACCCCAGCAAGGTGAATGTAGTTCCGGATGCACTGAGCAGGCTTCCAGCGGTGATGATGTTGACCTCGCAGTGGAGATTGCAGCAGGATTTTTGCGAGTCTGGTATTGAGATTATTCTTCCTGGAGAGACTTCTATGATGATGAGTATGCAGATACAATCGTCGATCGTGGATAGGATCAAGGCTGGACAGGCTGGAGATGCTAAGCTGGTGAAGATTCGGGAGCAGGTGGAAGCCGGTCTGCGGACTGACTTCTTGATTCACGAGGATGGTTCGCTGAGATTTGGAGCTAGGTTGTGTGTGCCAGCTGGAAATATCAGAGAGGAATTATTGGTGGAGGCACACAGTTCGCCGTATTCTGTGCATCCTGGTGGGACCAAGATGTACAAGGATCTTCGTCTGAACTTTTGGTGGCATGGAATGAAGAGGAGTGTGGCTCGGAGTGTAGCCAAGTGTTTGGTTTGCCAACAAGTAAAGGCGGAGCATCAGCGTACGGCAGGGTTGCTACAACCGCTTCCGATTCCGGAGTGGAAGTGGCAGCACATCACTATGGATTTCGTGACTGGACTACCTCGGAGTCCGAAGCAGAACGACGCGATTTGGGTGATCGTAGACCGATTGACCAAATCCGCGCACTTTATTCCCTTCCGAGTAGGACAGTCTACTGAGACGCTAGCAAGGAGATACATGGAGGTAAATTCGTTTACTCTCCGTTTCTATTTCCTTTTCCTAGTTTAGATAGTGATGTAACGTGAATCGTGCAGGAGATCGTACGACTTCACGGAGTCCCCGTGAGTATCGTGTCGGACAGAGACACGAGATTCACATCTCAGTTTTGGCAGAGTCTGCAGAAGAGCTTGGGTACGAGTCTGAGTTTCAGCACGGCGTACCACCCACAGACAGATGGCCAGTCCGAGAGGACGATTCAGATTCTGGAGGATATGTTGCGAGCTTGCATGCTGGACTTTAAGGGATCTTGGGAGGATCATCTCCATCACGTTGAGTTTGCCTACAATAACAGCTACCAGGCGAGTATTGGAATGGCGCCTTTCACCGCGCTATATGGAAAGAAATGTCGATCGCCACTGAGCTGGGATGACGTTGGAGATCGGGAACTGTTAGGACCGGAGATGATCGTGGAGGCCGTGGATGTTGTGAGGAATATTCGAGAGAATCTGAGGATTGCGCAGGACCGTTTCAAGCATTGGGCAGATGCTAAACGGAGGCCTTTGGAGTTTCAGCCTGGCGATCATGTCTTTCTGAAGATTTCTCCGAACCACGGAGTTATTCGATTCAGGAAGAGAGGCAAGCTGAGTCTGAGGTTCATTGGGCCGTTTGACGTTCTGGAGAGAGTTGGAGCTGTGGCTTATCGCTTGGCATTGCCACCGTCGCTTGTGGGAGTTCACGACGTATTTCACGTATCTCAGTTACGTCGATACGTTAGTGATCCCTCTCACGCTGTGGATTTCTCGGAGATTACGGTTCGTTCGGATCTGTCTTATGATCAGCAGCCCGTTGAGATTCTGGATCGTCGACAGAAGCAGCTGAGGAATAAGACCGTCGACTTGGTTCGAGTGCAGTGGCGTCACGGTTCCCCTGGTGAGTCTACCTGGGAGCGTGAAGAGGAGATGAGAGAGCGCTTCCCGCACCTTTTCCCGAGCAGTGCTTGACGTTGATTCCGAGGACGGAATCATTTCTAAGGTGGGGAGGATGTAACGGTACGTTTTCGTTGTACTTCGTTCGTGCACGTGCTTTCGGCCGTGCACGTGGTTATTTTAGACTTTAATTGATTGTGAACACTTTTGTGTGATATGCCGTTGTGAACGTCTCTGAGAGTATTAAATAGTGGCACTATCTTGGAACGACACTTCTCGAGTCGTTTTTCAACAATTTAAACTTACTCGATGAGACGTGACGATTTTCACTCTTGACGGGAGACGTTTCTATTTTTAGTTTCATCGTCCGACGTCGAATTTGAGATCCGTCTTCTTAGTTAGCTCACTTTAGTCATCACGATCACCCCGATATTTATTTTATAATTTTTGGAGTTTATTTGACCACTTTTATAATTTTTACAAGTTTTATATTATTTTTAATAATTAATTTATAAATTATTTTCGGCCAAATAAAATTTATTTAAGTTTTAAACGTTTTAAAGAATTTTTGAGCCAATTTCCAGCTCATTTGGACTAGGTCAAACCCTTGGATGAGTTGGAGTAATTGAATTTCAAATTTTAAATCTTTTTAAACTTCTAATCCTATTAGATTTAGCCCTAGACCAAGTCAACCCATCTATACTATATAAGCAACCCCTAGCAAGACCTATTTTCGCAAGAAATTAGCCCTAGCCTCTCCCAAACTTGAAATTGGACGTTGCGACGATTCGTCGCAACGTTGCGACGTTCAGCCCCCGACCTGACCGAGAAAACCAAGCCAATCCGCCCGCTCCGACCGATAGCCACCCCCGCATCCATCGCCGTCCGCACGCTGCAGCAGCCGCCCACGCCCGTTCCCCCGCTCTGACCGAGAGAGGCTCTCGGTCAGACCGAGGCCCCAAGCTCCGCACAGCGCCCGCATCGACCCCGCTTGTCGCCCCGCTCCGCACCCCGCACGACCGACCCATTCCCTCGACCTGACCAACAGAAGCTTCCGCACCCAGCCACCCCGCAGCCACTGCACGTCCCAAAACGTCGCAGCCCCGCATTCTCAGCGCACGACCGACGGATCTCCCCGCATCGGCTGTGTACGACCGAGAGCCACTCGTCGCAACCCCGCATCCGTCGCACCACTTGCCTCCGTGGGCCCCCCAAGTTCTCCAGAGTTATTGTGGGTCCCCCAAAGGCCCCTAGGAGTACTGTGGGCCCCACCTAGGTGCTTGCTCTTTGAGGATCCGTCGCGTACGACGTCGTCGCACGTCGTAGCCCATCGTCGCACATGCTAGCTTTGGAATCTGGAATCGTCGCCCGGGTTGATTGCTCTGAAATTTCCAGCGAGGAATCTAATTGGAATCTGGACTTGGAGCGCGATCTTTTATTCCAACCCCCGGCGTCGCTACCCGACGCCGGTGTAGCTTTCGCGTTGTGTTGAGGTAACGTTTTGCACCCCTAGGACCCCCAACCCAATTTCATGCTAATCAAGACTAAAAATCAGTATTTTAAAGTAT
>JAULAV010006495.1:0-60715 GCA_030789695.1 Scilla litardierei | reverse complement strand
TCGACTCACCAAGTTTATGCTTCGGCTCCTCAAACTCGGTCCTGAGCGTCTGAGCTTTGGCGTCGCGCACACATTCAGACCCCATGCGCAGGGTCTTGATTGTATCACACGCCTCCTTTGCCGTGGGCTTTACCGCCAGAGTTGTGATCATCTCCGACGGCACGACGCGGAGGATGGCCTCCATCGCCATGCGGTCGTTGCGATAGCCGGCGTCGTCAGTGACAGCCTCTGCGCCCTCGCCTGCCCGCCACAGGCCTCTCGCCTGCAGGATGACCCTCATCAAGAGGACCCAGTCGCTGTAGTTCGATCGTGTCAGGATGGGGTACGTCGTTGTCCCGAACGACTCCTTCATCACCTGCGGTAGCGCAAGCTCGCGCCCATTGCCGCTTGCCGCTAGATTGGTGGGGATCCGTTCCATCGCGAGGTGCCGAAGAACTCGAACCGGGCTCTGATACCACTTGACCGCCCTGACACTCAAACACACTCGAACAGCGAAAGAAAAAAACAGAGCACACAAGGACACCTGAGTTTTTGCGCTGAGAGTTGCAGCTATTTTCGATTTCTCTCCTCCTTTTATTAATGCGAAAAATAAAAAACGAAGTAACGATCGTGCCGAGAAATGTGCAACAATCGTGCTGTAACGATCGTGCCGAGAAATGTGCAGCAATCATGCTGACATCCCACAAAGTAACGATCGTGCTGTGACATCCCACGAAGTAACGATCGTGCTGTGTCGAGAAATGAGGTAACGATCGTGATGTGCCCTTGACGAGTTCGCCACACGCTCGTAAATGCACGGCGCACTCAAGATCGTGGCCCCATGCATTATTTCCCTCTAACGAAAAAAACAAGATTATCTAACATGGTCGAGAGCTTGCTGCTCGACCGAGTAGCCTCCTGCTCGACCGAGTCACCTGGAAAAAACTGCACCATGGATTTGAATCACAAAAAACAACATATGCCATCAATCCATACAGCAGAGTACAACAGCAAATAAGATAATAAGGGTGATATAGCATTGAATTCATTTTTCTACAGTGAGACGGTGATCCTTGAAGCGATCATGTACAAATACAACCAACAACCCATTTGATTCTGCCGGTGTATTAAGCTGTAAGCCTAAATAGCAAAACTCAGAGAAAATTGTTCTCGACTACTTTCTTTAGGCTCTCCAGTCTCTGGATGACCTTCGGGTTCATCAAATCTCTAGCTTCACGTACTAGAGTGCCTTCTCTGCTGAAATGGTAGGCATCCACCACGGTCCTTATCCAAGCGTGCAGCTCCTGCGGCGTACTGCAAATTACACAAACTACGAGATCAGCAGATAAATTCGTTTGCTTCTACGAAACAAATGTGCTCTTCCAAGTTACAGTTAGGTACGTGTACAGGCAGTCTACGTCCTTCCCTTCTAGCTCCTGCCCTGGAGTGAACGCATCCTTCAATGCGCCCATTTGCTCCTCAGGATCCTCGATCGTGAGAAGATACTTAAGAATCCTGATTTCCTTTGGCATTAATCTCTGAAGATTACCTATTGATGTCTTGTATAAATGATACAGGATATCCTTAACCTGCAAAAAGTATTGTTTTTCATATGTAGGTTCTAGAAGATAAAATATATGATAATTGTACTTAATTGTTAAACATGACTAGAGAAAATCAACCAGTAAGTCTTTATTCAAGAGTCAATAGAATGCCCAAGAAGTTATGGTGAAAAGAAGCACAAAGAGGCATGGGGAAAATGACTCTGATTTTATATCTAAATTTGTACCTCATCTTTCATCATATTTGATTCCTTGGCAGTCGACCAAGCTTTGCTGATCATCAACATCAGAGCAGAATCAAGTTGGTTCTTCGCAGCCAGGTCGTCTATCTTTTTGCATGCCTCACCTATAGTAGGAGACTTGATAATATCCTGGAACTTCAATTCTGCAGCATTCAAAGCCTCGATGCTGTCTGTCGCAGTATCATATGCTTGCACAGCAGCCAGACATTCATTCCCAAGCTTTGCCAATTCTAGTGGGAAATGGCGACAGTTAAAGAATAATTCCACACAGAGAGAATATTTAAATATGCATTTGAGCTAAGGGTAATTAACTGTGCATCAGAAGCCTAGCCATCAAATATACGAAAGACATTTACCAAATAATAGACGCCCATACGTAAAACATTACGTGTTTCTCTAAAAGCAGGGTCATAGTATATGCCTTATACGAAGAACTGCACAAGATTATGCCAAAGCTTTATGACATCATTTAGGAGATTAGTTAATTAAGTTATCGATGATTGGACTAGTTCAGTCATACTGCTACATAGTTTCTCATAAATATTTACACCTAAACATTATATTGGTATATCATGCTTTTCAAACCTTGCATATAACCTGACTATTGTTGTTTAATGCGCTCTATTCAAAGAGCCGATGATGCATATCATAAATATGAGGCTCCATGAACTGTAGAGGATAAAAATGGGGAAGGGGTGGGGGTGGGGGTGGGGGTGGGGGTGGGGGTGAGGCTAGCCTGTATGCTATTAATACATGTATCAACTTGCAGTGGCATGTTTTCCTATGCAACCTTGTATTATTTTGTTGCTCTGCAAAGATATTCTTCAGTTAGCCAGTTGTTGGTGAAAATTGAATTAATAATGAGATTTTGATGAATTGAAATAAGGATACATCTTTGAATTGCTCCCCCAAAGGATGGGGAGTGAGGTAGGGATCCCGCCTTTCACTTGAAAAAATAAAAGAAAAATAACCATACAAAATAAACAACACAACGGCACACGTATTTCAACTACAAGATGAAGCATGTAATCTCCAAGAAACAATGAGCATATATAAAAACTGCATTATCTGACAGATACAATATGGAAAAGGGGAGAGAATGAACCTTTGCAGTTCGCTAGTATAGGAACTTTATCTACAATATGGAAACCTAGCATATACCTAAAATTTCATTAAAAATGATGTCCAAAAACCACCGTACCATTTTGCTGTTGTGGATTTTCATAGTATGATTCGGTGACAGTATGAAGATGCACAAAAAACTCCTTTGTAAAGTCTTTGCGGCGCCTAGCAACAACAGCACTGATTTCAGAAGGAAATTCTTTAATCAATTTGAGAAGTTCATCATGTCTTTGCACATCACCGTCTACCTGGCATGTTCACACTAAGTATTAGTTATTGAAGTAACCTACTAAAGATAAAACTGCTATGCTTTCCAGGATATTGTTTGTTTAAGATAGTAGGGACCAAGAAGGCAAACCAAAAGGTTGCACGGTTTATTTATTTATTTATTTGATCAGCAGTGAAACAGTAGGCAAGTTAGCAGATATGTGCCCACCAAGCCAAATGGAAAATATAGCAACTGCCAGAAAGCTTATCGAGGAATGTACATTGGTCTATGCAACCACAATCAAGAAGATGAAATGGAGGGGAGAAGGGTATGCTCAGCTGCAGAAAATTTGGAGTATCTGGCAATACCTCTTTGAGTTTTCTACCGAGTCGAAGAAGTTTGTGCTTCATTCCTGGATCACTCTCAGCATCAGCTCTTTCCTCACATCGCTTATAAAAATGAGGCCTAATAATGCTCCATTCCTTGCTAAAAGCTAGCAATCTTCGCCAGTCGGTTGTTGTAGGCTTATCAACCATAAATACTTCAATAAGTTTATCACAGACTCTGACCATTTTATGACCACTTAAGTATTCAGGGTCATCTTTACCATCATGTATGCTTTCATCATCTTCTTGATTTTCATGTACATTCACATACATAGATTGTTCAGTATTTAATGGCAAATCACCAGTGGGCTCACTTGGTATGACTGCAGTTCCATCTGCTGCTGCAACAGGTGAGCATCGTGATCGATATGATCCCAGTGTTAAATGACCTGAAATCACCACATGTTTACCTCATGTAATTGTAAATCTCATTAAAAATTTCAGCACGTAACCAAGAAAACAAGTAGAGTACGCATAAACTTTAACCCTAAACTATCCCGACTATTCAAAGTGCATTGCACTCCTCTCCATACATCCCAAGTGTTTCTACTTTGGAGTAAATCAATATTAATGATCAGAAAGTAGGAGCAATCACACGCGCACACATATATACTTTTAACCTAAACTATCCCAACTAGTCAACGTGCTTTGTACTTCTCTCCATACATTCCGAATTTCTGGACTCTGGAGTAAATCAATGTTCATGGTCAGGATGCAGACGGAAACACGAATCACACGCACACGCACATCCCAACTATTCAAAGTGCATTGCACTCCTCTCCAAACATCCCAACATCTGGACATTGGAGTAAATCACTATTCATGGTCAGGAAGTAGCAGGAATTGCACACACGGACGTGTGTACACACACACACGCAGACAGAGAGGGGGGAGGCACCAGAACAGATATCTGATAAATGATTACTAAGATACTTAATTGGCAATTTACACAGGCAAAGAAATGGGGATCAGAATTGATATCTGATAAATGATTTCTGAGATAATTAATTGCCATTTTTAAAAGAAACAATAATGGCTAGCAAATAAATGATCCATTACGTTAAAAATGATACAAGTTGGTTCATCAGTCATCACTTCTTTGCCAAGAGAAACTATCTGGCAGTCCACGACCTCCAGCATAGTAACTTTTGGGTGTCTCCCCCCCCCCCCCCCCCCCCCCCCCCCCCCCCCAAAAAAAAAAAAAAAAAAAACACACACACACACACAAACCTCTCCCCCCCCCCCCAAAAAAAAAATATATATATATTGCACCATGCAGGACAACAACATCCATCGAGTACTTTCTCATTCGTCAAATCTCAAATCATGCAGTGATGTGGTGGTGTAGAATATAAGTTCCACTACTGATACTTTGATCAGGAATGTCTTGATAGATGTTTCATTCAGCATGGTTGGTGGTAGTTCAAATTTTGAAGAAAGCAAGACTTCCATGTATTCTCAATGAATTTTTTTAATAAGACAAAGGTATCCCCCTCCCCCAAACAAAAAAAAACCCAACATGCGCACTCGCGTGTAAAAAGAATAAAATGCAAAGAACATTTTACACAGTACCATCCACTTATAAACACTTTTCCGACCAAGCCCCCATAGCTTTTCCACCCAAACACATGCACACAAAATAATTCAACATGTGATCGCATTATTAGTGAGCATAAGTAAATAAAATTATTCAACAATCCACGTTCTTTGAATATTACATGACCAAGTTAGGCTCTCAAATACACATTTAGCATCTTTAAATGCTAAACAGATCTTTACAAACGGGTCTCCAAAAATATATTAATGTATTTTCCAATCGATCAATCTTGTCGTTAAAAATTGCAAATAATCTCTTAAATTTTCAGGCTTGATAACTATATTATAATAAAAGTTATATCGCATTATAATAATCATATTACTTAACTACACATCATGTATCAACAAAACATTAAATTTATTGTATTCTAAATTTCATGAAAATGAGTTTTTTAACAGAATATTTTAAATATTACTAGAACTAAGAATTTCCGATTTCAATCATTGCCCCACCACCCTTAAACCGTAACAGATTCTTAATGTGTATGGCATTGAGTAGAATCCTAAAATAAATGAATTTTTGGGTTGATATCCATTAAAAATCTCACCAAATTGATCTCAATTTGAATTTATAACAGGAAGGGAATATGTCTAACAAACATGACTCCAACCTCAAACTCTACTAGAATATGAGCATAACCAGTAGGTGTTATTTATACACACTAGACGTCACTCAAAAATTTATTGAATTATTTGAACTCATACTCAAAGTGTGATCACGCACACACTATTTGCATCTAAATTTTAGACCTAATGCTTTCTTCATTTAAAGTGTTGGTATGAACTTCTAATCTCAACATAAAAGGTTGCTTTTTATTTTTGATCTTTTCATTTTGTTCATGTACATTATTCAATCGCATATTAACTATAGTACAGATGGAAAGGAATTTCAGCTCAGGGACTAGAATTGAAAAATAACTATGATAGCATACATATTCTTCTTTATAGGATATGAAACAGCATTGGATGAGATAAGGATTTTCAAATGGATGATCAGGAAGTCACTGATAATATAGTGTGATTACATCATAACCATGTTCTAATTGTTTCCTTCAGGTTGACTCAGCTACAAAATGGGGATTCCATAGAATCCACACTATGCCCCATAAAGTATTTGACAAAATTTGTTAACCAGCTACCAACATAGTATCAACACTTACTAGTGCAAAATCCTGGCCAAGTAAACGATGAATGCATAACCAATTTGACTAATAAATGTTTGTCTAATATGGGGTGAATAAAGATTAACTTAATATTTATGTGGAAGCTTAAGCAAAAACCAGTATCATTTATCCAAACTCTCATTTGCTAAGATATTGTCTAGAAAAAGTGGTGATACCATGATAATGAAATTTTGCTATAGGAAATTGCATCCATCTCTGTAGATGCAAGGCAAGCCAAATTAATTGCATTCCTTAACATAAGTTTCATTAAATGTCTCCGACATGTCCCCATTTATCAGCGGACATGTTGTTTTGTGCATTCACAGCTACGACATGTAGAGATGTGTGTGTGTGTGTTTAATGTATATATATGAGGAATATGTAAGTGTGCTGACAACACAGGCTCGGTTTTCCTGTGCTGTCAGCAATTTCACCTACACACAAACATTTAATTTTGTTTTTGCAGTGTTCTACAACTTGTTGGCTACCTCCCCACCAATTTTCAAGTCAATCCAACACTTTTTGAGCCTCCATCCATGCATTTCAAAAAGATTGCGCCGACAATTTCAGAACTTAAGCTATCTTTTTGAAATGCATGGATGGAGACTCAAAAAGTGTTGGATTGACTTGAAAATTGGTGGGGATGTAACCAACAAGTTGTAGAACACACTGCAAAAAAATATTTTAAAAAAATTGTTTGTTGGCCCCCAATGTGCTGACAGGACAGGAAAATTTCATGTGATGTCAGCACACATACATATTCCTCTATATATACATATTCATATATGAGAATAATTGCTATCATACGCCATATGAGAGCCTCTCTCATACGCCCTCTCACATAAAGCACCCAAGTACAACCAAGTACAAGCCCATGTGAACTTGTACTTGGGTGCTTTATGTGAGATGGCGTATGAGAGAGGCTCTCATATGGCGTATGATAGCCATTATTCTCTTCATATATATAGGAATATGTATGTGAGCTGACAGCACAGGTTCGGCCTACCTGTGATGCCAGCAATTTGAGGGCCCAAAAACAATATTTTTAAATTTTTTTGCAGTATGTTCTACTACTTGTTAACTACATCCCCACCAATTTTCAAGTCAATCCAACACCGTTTGAGCCTCCATCCATGCATTTCAAAAAGATTGCGCCGGCAGTTTCAGAATTTGAGCTATATTTTTGAAACGCATGGATGGAGGAGGCTCAACCGGTGTTGGATTGACTTGAAAATTGGTGGAAATGTAGTTAACAAGTAGTAGATCATACTGCAAAAAAATTTTAAAAAAATTATTTTTGGGCCCTCAAATTGCTGACAGTGCAGGAAAATTTCATGTGCTCTCAGCACACATACATATTTCTCATATATATATAAACTAGTCATATCACGTGCCCGCAAGCACGGTTCATTTAAGATTTCCTCCCGCGAAATCTTTGTTCCCAAAAAATTATTTCCACATCCAAAATTTAAAAGAACAAATTAACGTAAAAATATTTAGCGGCATGGGCACATTCGGCGTGAGTGCCTTCGGCGCGGAACAAGAAATACGGCGGGGGCGCCTTCGGCGCGGAACAACAAATTCGACTTAGAACAAAAAATGGACGCCTTCGAGGCGGAACAACAAATTCGGCGCGAAACAACACGCGAGCGCCTTCGGCGCGAAACAAATTAGCGTTAAAAAATTTAGCAGAACAACAAATTAGCGTAAAAAAATTAGCGGGCGCCTTCGGCGCGAAACAACAAACCTTAAGGTATTTTTTAGTGAGGTATTAACTTAAATTTTTTACGCTAATTTGTTGTTCCGCTAAATTTTTGCGCTAATTTTTTAATCTGTTTAATTTAATGGATCATGCTTCTCCACATTCTTTCCCAAGACACTTTTAATTTCAAAGTTCTAGTTCCCAAGACACTTTTCCTCCCAAATTTTAATCTTCACAATCTTTCCCAAGACATTTTTAATTTTAAAGTTTTCGGTCCCAAGACACTTTTCCCCCAAAATTTAAGTTTTCCCATTAAAATTTTCACAAAATCCAATCTCAACCATTGATTTACCAAGATCAAATCTCAGCAACTCTTTATCTTGTCCTAGTCAGCCCTAGAATTCAAAAAAGGTTGTTAAATGTATAATAGATATATGACATATATATATATATATATGACATGTATATATATGACATGTATACATACACACACACACACACATATATGACATATATATATATATACTAGTCATTACCCGTGTCCAAAGGGCACTGTTCATTTAAAATATTCCCCGGTTAAACTCTTAAATCCCCAAATTTTAAACGAATAACAATAATAAAAGCATAAATAATTTTTATTTAGTTAAAAATATTAGTTCCCTCAAGAAAATTTAGTTCACAAAAAATTGACTTCTCCCAAAATTTAGTTCTCCCAAAAATTTAGTGTTCTCTATCTATAATTTCACAAACTCTCATCATATCAATTCATAGCAAATAACCCGTGCACATGTGCACGTGAACTGGAAAAAAATGGTTGTGTGCGGTGAGCAATTCTGAGTTTTGAGTGGTTGTGTGCGCTGAGAAATTCTGAGTTTTGAGTGGTTGTGTGCGCTGAGAAATTCTGAGTTTTGAGTGGTTGTGAGCGCTGAGCAATTCTGGAAAAAAAGGTCGGAAATGGGAGAGAATAATAAAAAGTGTGGTTGGGTGTGTGGGGAGGGTCCAGAGGCAAAAATGCAAAAATCGGGGTTGTATCTCTCATCTCTTATCCAATTTCTCCTGTACAAATTCTCTTATCCAACCATGTGCGTAAAAATAAAAAAAAGCAGATTAGAGAAAAAAGAAATCGCCGATGTCACCTGAAAGGAAGAGGCCATCCTCTAAATTGCAGAAAAAACAACACGTGAATCTTGAGAGAGATCCATATTGCTGGCATGAGAGAGCAAAGAGAATATCACCTTGCAACCATAAATAATGAACGAAGGTGATTGCTTGACCCCGCTTTACAAAAGGTGCTAGCTCACAGAATGATGGATGTTTGAATTTTGAATGTTTCAATGATAGATGGCAAAGAGATAATGGGTTTTTGAATTTTGAAAAGGGGAGGGATATGAACTGGCTTGAATTTTGAGGGATGTTTGAATTTTCCCCCTCATAATACAAAGTTTCCCTAAGTTCCCCCCCAAAACTTTCTCAAAACCTCATCCCAAAACTTTATCATAGTCATCAACCCATTGTCCTAGTCAGTTTTGAGTGGTTGTGTGCGGTGAGCAATTCTGAGTTTTTAGTGGTTGTGTGCGGTGAGCAATTCTGAGTTTTGAGTGGTTGTGTGCGCTGAGCAATTCTGGGGGGTTTTTGTGCAATTTAATGGAAAGTGGATGGTATACCAAATGTAAAAAATGCAATTAAGTGGAAAGGTGGGGGTTAATATTTTTGCAATTAAGGGCCAAAAGGCCCGAAGTGCACAAATCCATGGAAAAAGTGCAAACGGAGATGTTGGGGGGGCAAGGGCAAAACTTTTTCTTAAAGAGTGGGGATCCCCACGTGGGCTTGGAGATTTTTATTTGTTTTTATTTGTCTTTTTCCGTGAGTGGGGATACCTGTGGGAGAGGGTCCAAAATCTCATCTCTTATCCAATTTCTCTTGTCCAATTTCTGAGTTTTGGGTGGTTATGTGCGGTGAGCAATTTTCTCTTATCCCTCTTATCTAATTTCTCTTGTCCAAATTATCGTGTCCAATATCTCTTGTCCAAAAACTCTTATCCAATAACCCATGATAACATCCCTGTTTTATTTTATATTTTTTTTGGAGAATATGCTTTATCTTTATTGATACTGAGAAAAATGTACAAGGGGTCAGGGAGGTAGCAAGATGATGTTAGTACTACAGGCGAATGGCACATGCGCCGCTCCCTGTCAATACTTGACATCTTCCTCTACTCCAAGAGCCCAAAAAATCCACACTATACATCAAACCCCCAATTTGAGAGGGGAACACTCACACTCTCACGATCCCACTCAGTGTGTCTCAAGGCAATGCGAACATCAGCAGCTATGCCTTCAAATAGAAGAGTCTGAATCTGATTGACACCTTCAAAAATCCTCCTGTTCCTTTCTCTCCATATGTGACATGTCATAGCAGCAAGTACAGTCTTGGCTAGCTTGCCCAAACAATGTTTTATTTTATATATATATATATTTATATATATATATAAACATATATATACCTTATAATGATTTTGAGTCAATTTTTGCATTATCTCATGTTTTGATCTGACATGTTACTTGGTTGGGCTAATAGATCCCTGATGTGGCATTTTACATGTGAATTATGATAGTGATGTAATCATTCATTTATTTGGTTGGTTACATTTTAGGCTTATTAGTTATACGTTAAAAGTACTTTATTCTTCATTTGGTTACATGACACTAATATACCTTTGAAATATTTATATTTATTATACTACTTTTAATATCTTTTTGCTTTTGCCCTCTTTCGCATAGATTCTCAAAACAAGTTTAACATGTGTGGCAAAGACATGAATTCAAATAAAAAGATTGTATGGATAAGAATAGATTCCTTCTCAGGGGTAGCTGCAACGTGCAAATTAAAATGTTCTCCTTTCCCTTTTCCATTTAAAGAAATAGAAAAGGTAAGAACCAGAAAGGGTAAGAACCTCTTATATTATGAACAATAGATAATTTGTAATGTATATATAAAGTTCACAATTAACTTGCACTTGCATCACTGAGTCATAAGCACTAATGTAAAGCACATTATGTGATTTAAGAAATTCATGATTTAATGTTGTATTAATTTAGCAGTTATTGCAATTTGCAAGGGTAGATCATTGGAACTCGTACAAAAGCATGCAATATATGATTTTTCAAAACAGTGATATCAGTTAAGAAGCATACAATGTGTTACTTGTTCAGTCGCATTTACCTTTGACAATAATCAATGAAATTGGAAAAAAAACAAAAAAAACAAAAATAGAGACCATGACCCTTTAACCACCAACCAGTGTGATGCGTACCGCTAAGATTGAAATGATAAAAAGGAATAAAGGAGGCTACTCGCTAATTTACGACTACGAAATAGAATGACAATTAACTAAAGATTTAATCTAAGATCATAATAGGAAATCCTAATACAAGAGATCTAAGGAATAATAAACTAGAAAATGGACTTTCTTTCACAATTTTTACATCCCCATAAGCTAGGGCCGGCTGGCATCTTATAGCCGCGACTGTAGTGTGCATAGCAATTCTCCTGAAGCTTATTGTGTGCATAGCAGTTTCCCTCCAATTATCAGCCGCATCACTACTCCGCCCCTGAAAATACACATTATCCTCAAGGTGGTGCATGAAGTATGTGGCCAGCCGTTCCAAGTAGATTGCAAGCCTTCTCCCGGGTCAAACGGATGGGATTGGTCCCCACTGCCTTCAACGACGTCCGAAAAAACATCATCGGGCCAAGGCGAGATCCAAAATGCGCCGTCGGGACCCCACAAATACTCTGGAGGGACGTCGTCGTTGATGCGCTGTCGGAATCCTTCCCTGGGCCCCATAGATAGCTGAAAACCTGAAAACGGTGCAGATCGGGACCCGTGTTGGGCCCCATGTGGTGCCGTGGAGGTCGGGATGAGCTGTCGGGGCCACTGAAAAGTCGACGGATCCCCGATAAGGTAGTGCGGTGCTCGGGGAGGGATCCAGGGGTGGGTGAACCCCCCAAGGGGGCGGCAGGGTTTGCCGGCCCCAGTCTTGGGCCAGCGGCCCCCAGCTGCTGCCCCGGATGTCGTCGGGGGGCCAGGAAGGGGCGGCGGCTGCTGCCACCCCCTCCTGGAGATTCGGCGGGACCCCCAGGTGCACGTGGGGGTTCGGCGGCCTTCCCCCATGGCTGTCGAGGGCGGGCGACTCCCGCCGGTGGTCTGAAGTCCGCCGCGAGGCGGTGACGTGTCGAGATCTGCTTCCCAATCCTCTGGATCTGCAACATTTCGTTGTTCAGGATGCTGGCCTTCGTCTTCGACATCTTCCAGATGCTCTTCGTTAAAAATCACATCCTCCGGAACCTATTCGTTAAATTCCAGATCTAGATCTAAAGATTCCAGATCTGGACCTGAGGATTCCAGATCTGGATATGAAGATTTCAGATCTGCATCGCCGACAGCCGCCGCCTTCAGATTTGAATCTGAAAATTTCAGATCTGGATCTGGAGAAGATTTCAAATCTGGATATGGAGAAGATTTCAGATCTGGATCTGGAGTTTCAGATCTGGATTTGAAACTTGAAGATCTGGATCTGATAGATCTGGCCTTGAAAGCTTCGGATCTGGTAGTGAAAATTCCAGATCTGGCCCCGAGATTGGTAGATCTGGGCTTGAAATCGTCAGATCTGTCTTTGTCTTTGCAGGGGAAAGGTAACGACGATCGATCTCTGCCACTTTCTCCTTGTAGCAACGATTGATCTCCGTCAGATCTGGATTGAAAGTTTCAGATCTGAAATTTCCAACGTTTACCGCGAGGATAGCGAGTTGTTGGAAGATTTGCGCCATGATTTCGTCTTGTCTCATCGTCGCCATGGATCGTAGATGCTCTGATACCAATTGATGCGTACCGCTAAGATTTGTATGATAAAAAGGAATAAAAGAGGCTACTCGCTAATTTACGACTACGAAATAGAATGACAATTAACTAAAGATTTAATCTAAGAGCATAATAGGAAATCATAATACAAGAGATCTAAGGAATAATAAACTAGAAAATGAACTTTCTTTCACAATTTTCGCATCTCCATAAGCTAGGGCCGGCTGGCCTCTTATAGCCGCGATTGTAGTGTGCATAGCAATTCTCCTGAAGCTTGTTGTATGCATAGCAGTTTCCCTCCAATTATCAGCCGCATCACATTGCAACCCCCACTCTGCACCCCACAACACCCGACAAAAAAAACTGTGTGCACGGGCGTGGGTGTGGTTTTTTTGGAGGGGTGGGGGTGGGGGTGGGGGGATAAAGCAAAAAAGTGAGAAATAATTGTCACCAATATAGTGACACTTAGAAAAACTCAAGAATACAACATGATAACAAAGCTCAAATGAGCCTCAAAACACACGGCAACTCCATTGTGCCAACTATTGAAGCCTGGAAACTTGTGAGCATACACGTTGCAGATGCTCCAGTATACAAAATTTAAATAGACTCTTTGTCATAAATTAGTAGAACTTATTTCCCCGGATGATTTAACACAGGCAAATTGAGCCTGAAACTTCATTTTTGTTTGAATATGTCAATCCGCGATTGTACACTTTTTGGAGAGCGTTTGACAATAAATTGAATTATAGTGTATAATTGATCCAGGGAGGGTCTAGGGAATTGGTTTATGGATCACTTTAGGATGGAAACTACCCAAATAATATCAGAATATGCTACTTTTGTTCTTTCGGTTCAGATTTCGGATCTGGACTATAAAAATAAACATGAAATATGCTGGGCAGCTTAACCTTCGTCCGCAACATCTCCTCCATGGTTTCCTTTGCTAATGTGTTGTCATAGCTTCATCCCCCACCTTAAATTGGGCTCCAAAGTTATGATGTCTCTCGAAGTCTTGTGACTCGTATTTCACTTGTGGTAGGCTTTTCAACTCCTCACGTCGTTCATGATGGAAGTCTGTACTCTGCTTGCGGTAGCCTTTTCAACTCCTCACGTTGTTCATGATACAATCCTGCATGTGTCACTTTCTGGACCAACCATCATGTTTTAGGCCTTTTTCTTGTTCTTCTTGGTGCATGCGCCCGTCCTACAAGTACTCCTCTTCCTTGCCAAATAAGTTTTGGCAAATCCTACCTCCATCTCTTCTATTCCGATCACCTTGACCATCCATGTCTCTTCTAACGATGTTTTGGGACATGATTCCTACCACGGAACTCGTCCTTCGTAACATACTCTAAACGAAGAGTTCAATTATTGTCTCCACTCTCCATCATAAGGAAAAAAATGAGAACCACTAAATCATGCCGCAAACTCCGCATGGACTACACCAATTGTTGCAACAAAGTTTCTTGCTAATCAATATTGCAATCAATAAATTTATATGGTATGAAAATTACGGTTACTTCTATGTTAGTCGTCTTTAATTCTTCTAATATGTCCTTGGTTCTACACATCCAATACAATAACTTACCAGAAGATTATGGGATGCCACTCGACTAGGGCGGGTTAGGTTAGGTCAGGCACTGATATAGGTTCGACCCGACTTATTTAAAGATGTACCCAAATTCGATCCTGATTTAATCAAAAGAGACCTGAAACTCACACGAGGCCCCCTAACCAATTTACAACAATTCCCCAAAACCATAGCCCTAATTCCATCACCAAGCATCGCAGGTTGCACCACTTCATCCACTCAATCACTGATAAGCATCGCAGCGCCTGCCTCTTCATCCAATCAGTTACCGACAAGTGTCGTAAGAAAATTCTCAACAAAATTACAAATTCACAAAATTCTCAATAATTTTCAACAAAATTCTCAACAAAATTTCAAATTTTCAAAAACGACCACCACAACAGCCTCTGTATCCATCACTTTCTTAACCTTATATTATCGTTGGATGAACAAAAGATATTGATGATCTTGAAGATCTCCTTGTCAAAATGGAGTTGGTCGATGAAGGGGATGTGTTAAGGCGATAAGACCATTGTGGGCACAGAGGAAGGTTATAAGTGATATGAAGATGATGGATCTGAGGTCGAGGCGATGAAGAGGAATGATTTGAGGTCTGAGACGATGGATCAAGATGCGTGATCTGAGAAAAGGTGTCTAAACCGATATGAAGGATTTGAGTTGACAGAGGATGAGGTCAAGAGGCCTTAGGGAAGGACTGACGGGCGGCGATAAGGTTTTGACGAGTGGCGCTATGGTTTTGACAAGTAATGCTAGGGTTTTGATGAGCGATGTTAGACGAGAGCACGTGACACTAGGGTTTTCAACGAGCGATGGTAGAAGAGAGAGTGTTTGGGTTTGTGTTTATAATCAAAATTGATTGGATCCAAGTCAATTTGGGTCAAGATTTTGAACCCGTACCTGCTCAGAATTTTTTCCGAATCAACCAGATCAACCCGAATACAACCCAAAGCTAATTTTGATCTTCACCTGAACATGAAAATACAGGTCAGATCATGCGGGTTTAACCTAAAACCTTTAATTGCTCAAGTCAGCCTTCTTTACCATCAAAGTTTTATGTATTATGATTGTATTACGTGGAAAAAGCATATCTAACTATGTAGGATCTGAATTTAGATAGGAAATACCTAAGTGTATTTATGTCTCTACAAGTTTAAATCCTAAAAGGTTGCATGAATCCTACTTTACATAGAATACTCCTTTAGGTTGGTACCACCCCGGATGAGCATTCAACCTACTTTGATCTTAACAGGCTAAAGCTTCCTAACCATTGGTTGAAATTCCTAAACATGCCTAAACTTTTCAAACATGGACCAGAGCCTTGTATACAGGTTGGAGCCTCCTTTACTGTTCTAAATGGATCTTCATTCTTCGGATCCAGATGGACATTTATGGATAACAGTTACCAAACAAACTACTAAAGTTAGGACCTTGCACCCCCAACAAGGGCATATAAGCTAAAGCCTATTTATATAATGGTCATCTAAAAGATGTAATTTTTTAATGATAGAAAATAGTTAAGACCAAGGTTTTAGGTCTCGGTTTCGGTCTCGGTATCGCTCGTCCCAAAATTTAGGTTTCGGTCTCGGTATCGTCCGTTTCGGTGGTTTCGGAAGTAATTTTCGGTTTCGTCCATATCAGTAATTTTAGATACTTAAATACATGTCAACTACTACCAAAATAAAAACTGAATGACACGCCACCTTAAAGAATGAATACAAACTTGTAAATAATTGGTCTGTGTACCGAGCAAAGATGTTTGTTCGCATAGCAAGCCCCACCCACACATTTTTCTAAACGTACTTCATTTATTTGCAAATTTGTCGTTTCAAATCAATTTTAAGTGGCAGAACTTGTAAATAAATAAAGTTTGTTTAGCACAATGTGTGATGTGAGTGGCAGCACAATAAATGATGTGACAGAACTTCATAAGTGAGTGGCAGCACAATTAAAATCAATTATTTTAAGTGGCAGAACCTCAAATGGCAGCACAATTATTTGACTTTACTTACCACTTGAGTACGCAAGCCCCACTCACGTCTCCATCTTCCCCCTTCCATCTCTCTGCCCTCTTCTTTCCTTCTACAGGCAGCGACGGCAAAAAAGGGGGGATTCGACAAGGACGGCGGCAACGAGGACGGCGGCGTAAGAGGTAAGTCTTCTTCACATTCTCTATTTTATTTTTTCGATTTCTTTTTTCCCTTCAATTTTTCTTTTGTTTGCTTCGTTTTCATTGTATTTCTGTTATTTTTTTCCCATTTTTTCCATTCGTTTCGACCGGAACCGGCGTCGTTCCGGCCGGAACCGGCGTCGTTCCGACCGGAACCGACCGGAACGGCACCATTCTGGCCGAAACCGAGAAATATCACCTGTTTTGTCTCGGCCTGCACCGAGACCGAGACGAAACGCCCGATACCGATAGGTATCGGGCGAAACCTTAAACCTTGGTTAAGACTATCAAAAACATGAAATTTAAATCCTAAAAGGCTACCAAACTGATGCAGGACGTGGTGGGATCTAGTGATTTAATGGAGAATTTTAGGGTTTCGGAATATGATTTGGGGAAGAAGTGGATAATTTAGGGTTCTTGGTTTCGCACTAAGGATTCCAATGCTTCGCACCAAGAAAGAAGGGACCTTTCACGTGTGGGGAAAGCGTTCACGTGTTTTGGAAAAAAAATTCACTTTTTCATTCATTGGTTGATTAAAATAACAAGTCTAGTGGCCTTTTATAAGCTTACAAGCCAACTCTCTTCCTATTCCACCTGATGTGGTACTAGACTCCTAAAAACTCCAAAATACCTAAAGACTTAAACTCGAAAATAAAATAAAAGTATGAATAAAATTCGTGATCGTATCCATATCATTCTTCCCTGCTCGAGAACTTCACCTCATGGTGAAGGTACCTAGAAGAAGCACAGCTGGACAGAAATCAGTGGTCCTCGACAGTTGGAAAAGACACATCCTCGAACTCTAAGGTATAGCAGGATGCAGACATGTCGATGAACCTCTTCTGAAAATTTCTCCCGACTCACAAAAGATAGAAAAATATTCATTATCATATGTTGGTTAGGAAAGGATAATCTGAGATCACGAACTTAATGTGCTCAATCGGATCCAATAGCGATTACATTCGCAGTTCTGGTGCATGCTCAACTGATGGCTCGGGATAAGGCTCTTGCTCAGGATCGAAACACGGCACAAGATCAAACTCTGGTTCTGATTTTGATTGCGGTACGAGAGCAATCTCTGGTTCAGGCTCTAACTCCGGCTCGGGCTCGTACGCGTGCTCTCGTTGTAGCCTCAATATTGGCTCAAGTTCCAAATCAGGCTTGAGCTTCAACTTAGGCTCATACACCAACTGTGTCTCAAACTCTAAACCGGGATCATGCTTCATCTCTTGTTCAAGCTCACACTTTGCCTCAGGTGTTGGATCTATCTCTACCGTGGACTCGGACTTGAGTTTACCATGCTACTCCCTCTCCAATTGTTCGCAAAGGTTGTAGAGCTCACATACCAGTTCGATTGGATCATCCTTTACTTTCGGGCTTAAAACCTGTTGGGATGCATGTGGAATGTATTGATACTTGGAAGAATAGCGATCTTCAAGCCGGAGTTTGAATACCGACCATCGTTGACTATGACGTGTAAGTCGCCTATACCAGGACTCCGCTTCTCCTTTGAACATGTGATATGCATGTGTGTATGTCTGTTCTTCTGAAAAATAAAACTTGGAGAAGAAATATTGTATATGTGATTCCCAATCATCATATCCATACATAGCTTCGAAGCCATAAAAGTATGAAACCTTATCATACATTTCCTTAGGAGAATATCCCGTGTAGTCTTCATCATAGTAATCAGTGTGGTTTCCTATAATCTAGAGCCGATCTTCCTTACGAAGGATATCGATGCGTATTTGACCGAGTCAGCTATCCACGGCACAAACGATACTGAATTTGGATTCCAAATAGGCCCGGAATCGTCAAAAAACGGAAGCTGCGCAGAAATTCCCAGAAAATTCAGCCGAAAAAACCATTGAAATTTGACGACTCACTATTGAGCTGTTGACCGGGTCAACGGCTCATAGGTCGGCTCGCCGGCCCAGTCAGCTCGAGCCAAGCCGATGAACAATGTCAACTCGGCTTGGACACGGGTTCGGCTCGACCGAGTCGGTATTGTAGCACAGTTGGCTTGGTCAGTGCTAACACCTTTTTCCGACAATTCCAGCAATGGGTCGCCGCCCCGTTTGTTCCTGTAGCTTCATCTGGGGGGGCGGCGAAGTCTTCTGTGGGACGATGACTCCATCCGGCACCAGCGATGGCGCCGACAAACTTTGACGCGTTTGACGGTGGCTGCACAGTGATCTCTAGACGGTGTCAGAGCTTCTGCTGGGTAGAGGCAATGTATTCAACATCGTTGGTGGCTTATGGAGGTGTCGATGGTCGTCGAAGTGGGCTGGGGCAGTGGTGCAGCAGGGTTCGTCGCCAATTTTGGGGTCTTCGACTGTAGATGGTGACGGCGGTGGATCTGAGGTCTGCTAGCGGCGACGTTGTCGGATGGGGGCGGTAAGGTGGTGGTGCATCAGGATTTAGGATTTTGGTATAGGTTTTTTTGAATTATTGGTAGAGGAATGTGGCGGCTGGGAAGTAGACTTAGGGTTTGATAATTTTTTTGGAAGAAAATTGGAAAAAATTAGAAGATGAAAAAAGAATTGTTCGGCTCCGATACCACATTTGATGTGCGTTGGGAGAAAATTTGAAGGACAGAAAAAAATTGTTCGGCTCTGATACCAAATTTGATGCAGGACGTGGTGGGATATCTGATACCAAATTTGATGTGCGTTGGGAGAAAATTTGAAGGACAGAAAAAAATTGTTCGGCTCTGATACCAAATTTGATGCAGGACGTGGTGGGATATAGGGATTTGGTGGAGAATTATAGGGTTTCAGTGGATTATTTGGGGAAGAATGGGATAACTAGGGTTCTTGGCTTCGCATCAAGGATTCCAAGGCTTCGCACCAAGGAAGAGGGGACCTACCACAAGTTTTAGAGAAATTTCTCATTTTTTTCATTCATTGGTTGATTAAAATAACAAGTCTAGTGGCCTTTTATAGTCTTACAAACCAACTCTCTTCTTATTCCTCCCGATGTGGTACTAAACTCCTAAAAGACTAAAACACTCAAAAAAGACTCCAAAATACCTAAAGACTTAAACTCAAAAATAAAATAAAAGTACAAATAAAATTCGTGATCATATCCCTATCACTAAGATTATTACTACTTGGGAGTGGGAGTTCTACTTAGTGGTGGCAAAATAGACCCGACCCGACCCGACCCGAACCCGGCCTCTTGGGTCGGGTATGGGTAGGGGCCAATCCGGGTCGGGTCGGATCCGGGTTGACCCGACCGACCCGGATAAAAATCCGGGTCGGGTACGGGTTTGCCTTGTCAACCCGTTTGACCCGTTTTCCACCCGGTTAAAAAGTATTAATATATAATAATTATTATACACACTTCATTTCGAAGCACCATTTGGCAACTTGGTTAACGCTTCCGCTTAGTTCGTAGGCAGGTCTCGGTTTCGAATCCCAACGAATTCTGTTGTTGTTCAAAGTTTTGCTTTGAAATTTAAGAATATGATGCTTTAGAACAATATAATGAAAGTAAATACCATTGGTTTGCAACAAAGACTTTATCCTGGTGGTTGGGTTCTGTGAGCGCGCACGCATCCACGCGAGTTCGAGACCTCTCTTCCTCATTTCTCTTTACAAATTAATTAGAATTTTTACTCTTACTTTCGACCCGAACCCGACCCGCACGGCAAACCCCGACCCGAACCCGGCCCGCAAGGCAAACCGGGACGGGTACGGGTCACCCGGGTTACAGCCGGGTCGGGTACGGGTTTCCGAACCCTGACCCGAACTTAATTCGGGTCGGGTTCGGGTTGACCCCTATTCGGGTCGGGTCAAACCTGACCCGACCCGAACCCGACCCGACCCGACCCGTTTGCCACCCCTAGTTCTACTCATCACATTGTACTCTAACATCATTTGTCTGTCCTTTCCACCCGGCTATGAGCTATCACGAACTGATTATGTTAAGTGAAGTTATGAGTTTTAATTGCAAAGTTATGAGTTTAAAATTGTTTTAGCAACATCCATATTTGGGCTCAAATTCATTTACGTCTTATCCGGGTGGGAAGGGTTTGAAAGTGACGCTAATACACTGAAGGATGTGATGAGCAAACCTACATACTTATAATTTGGAATAGTAATAGTATTATTCCTTGACCTTTTAGACTTCTAATTTCATGCAGCTTTGATATTTCTGCCTATATGTTATTGGAAACAAATTTTATCGTGTAGATTGTGGTTATCCATATAAGGTTTAGTTTTTATGTATTTATCCGGGTAAGTCGTACAACCTTCAGAATTTTGGCAACAATGGAGTGCGGCCAAGGAACCAATGTAAGCAATTCAACCATTGTCTTTCAGAAAAGGCATAAACTGTATCTTTGAGAGTCTTGAAATCACACCCCACTAGTTTTAGGCAATCTCTTGATTTTTCCATATGACACAAAAGAAGATGGTCACGACTCCTAAATTTAGAGAATTCAAATGATTTTGACAAATCCATTCTTCCTCTTCAGCTATTGTACACATTGCTCTTTCAGATGTTGATTCCTATGATGGGGATGGCCTAAAAAGTCAACACATGCAAAGAGTAGCAGCGACAGAGCATTAGCAAGATTCCATGATAGAGACTATGTAAAGTGGTGACATACATCTGCAAAGAAATCTAATTCTGTATTAGTAGTGATATAAGACAAGTTGTGTGTAAGTAAACCTTATTATGTTACTTATGCATTTTAATTGCTTACTTTTAATTTTAATTTTTATCTTCACAATCTAACATCATAAAACTGATCATTTAGGATAAGTAAAAAATTTCAATTGATTTTAATCCATTTAGAATATATACAATATAAAATAATATATAGTGTGATCTCATGTCATCAAGAATTGTGAAGATTATCCAAGTCCCAGTCAAGGCTATCCAATAGTCTAATTGAATTCAACTACAAATCCAAGTCTTGGTGCATATCATAGACCAAATCAAACTTGGATAGAATCTGAAGCCAATAACACCCCCAAATGGATCCACTATTCTGGTACAAAAAATAGATCCTTCTAATCCAATCATATTTCAGCAAATGTTAGTTTAAGATGAAATGAGCTTGTGTAGATTACATGCAAAACACATCAAGTAACATTACATGGTTTTCATCCCAAAAGTTTGAGGTGGTTATATGCCCCTACCATATCCATTTTCACTACCCAAAATACAGGTTCGTTTGGTCTGTCCGTAGTCTAACCCACATACCTTGAGCTACAAATGTTGTTCCCCCACTGACTGGTGCACTATAGTAATCTCCATGCACATCTCCGGACAATGATAATAATACTTCATCTGTTTATTCATCTGTTTACAATTGAAGTTATATTTGACTTCATTTGTATGCATCCAATTCTTAGCCAGTCTCTATCATAGTGTCAGTAATCTGTCTCCAAATTATGGTCTCATCTGGACACATTTCAGAGTTGCCCAACAGTCTACCGCATGGAGCTTAGATGAGCTTATTACTTACTTCACAATGCTCAAAATAATCTGTCAACCTAACGCTGCAACATTCAACATATACCACTTCTTAGTTCTTAGCAATGTTTCAGTAAGGACAAAACATAACGTTCAGGCAGAAGAAAAATATTTTAAACCATGCTTGAACAACTGTTTTATGTGTGTGCGTGCGAGCAAAGCGCACGTCCTTTCCCTGTTTTTTGGGTGTGGTGGTGGTGTTTTTTTTTTTTGGGGAGGGGGTACCGGTGTTCACACATGGTTTCCAATTTCATCAGTCTGCTTTGCAGCTTCCTAAGTTCCCCCTCTATTCTATCACATGATATAGGCTATATGAGATTAAGATGTAACTTGCTTGCCAGAAACCATGAAAGGCGAAGTCGATGTGTCAGGTCTAGTTAACAGCTTCTTGAAATTAAACCAGACCAACCTGATGAATATGAAAGGTTGATACATAATATGGGCTTTGACAAAGTGGAAGGTGGACTGATGCAGTTGTGTTTGCCTTGAAACATATGCATAAGTGTGCACCTTCTGGGTAATCTAAGTCGATGTGCAAAGTTCTGAAAAGTACAAAGAGCATAATGGCAAATGATTGAATGCTTCGGATGCCTCAAAAATGAACTGAAAATCAGATTTGAACAAGTCCCCAAAAAGAAGATCAAGACCAAGGAGTGGGGTTATGTTGCTAGTTGTGAGATTTTCTTAAATGTACAGCACGGTATATAGTTTAATACTCTATTTGCTGTAACCTAACTTTTGGTGTATTTGGCATAGGAAGCAGAATTTGGCTTCCAATCTCAAATTCATTTACATTTGTAAAGTCGCAATTGGAAAGGAACGAGAAGTTCTACTTTTCCAAAATAATAATGGCAAATGATTTTTTCTAATATTTTGTTTGTGTTATTCACTAATCTTTTTTTTTTAAATTCTGCTATCGATAACATTCTTGAGAAATTTGAGCCAAAATTTCCAACTGAAATGAATCCAATCTACTAAAACTTCAGAATATAATTTGAAACTTAGTAGATATCGCAGAAATTGAGACAGACTCAAAATCATTGCTTCGGTTTATCTTCTTTTTTTGGGACATATGTGAAATACAGATATCACCTCAACAGTCAACACAAATCCAAATGTGCAAAATTAATAGCATGAGGGCCACAAAAATTCCCGTCTAATGAGTTGTCCAAGGTTAAGTCCTACCAACAAGGTTAACTAGTTAATAGCTGATTGCAAGGTCACTTGTGCATAGCTGGGGGACAACATCGACATTGTTTCGGGGTATTTTCTCACCACAGTTTGGTAGTCTCGATGGTCGAAGGTCGACGTGGTCGCGTGAGACACGTGCGTCCTCCGAGATCGGGTAGCGGCGCGTTCGCTCGGTCGGAAATGTGTGGATCCGTGCGTCAGTATCCCGAAGGGTAGCTTTGGGGAAACGACTGCCTCCTCGAGTGGAAAGACAAACGAGCTTGGGATCGAGATCGCTCGGCTCCGGTGGATGAAGCGCCAAAGGATAACTCCAGCGGGGTGAAGTCTCCTTGACCTACACAAACGAGAAAGCTCGTCAGGGGGTCGGACCTTGGTTCCGACCAAGTCCACTCCGATGCCTAAGTCAGATCTGATCTGAAGAGTGCTCGGTGGAATTGAGTACAGTTCGCTGAGAGACCGGTACACCAATCCTCAGGTCGAGCTGTAGAGGAGAAATCTAAGGTGGAAGACAAGGTCGTAGGAGGAAGAATACCTGAGTGTAGGGTATCCAGAATTCGGTCCTTTCGTCTTTCGATCTTCGGGTCTTTTGTAGGGGCTGAACCGCCCACGTTCCCCTCATCCTCCCCCTCTTTTCGCCACTCATGCGCACCGCCTTGATGGTCTCTTGATAGGCCATGAAGGCAAACGTAACGGCAATTAAGGCGAGTGGAATCCAGGGAGCAGTTTCCCTAACTGTCGAGGGTTTTAGGTCGGCGTCATCAAACACGCATGCGAGACCTCTAGGCTAGGGCCTAATCTTCTCCCGGCCCACAGGCTTAGCATGTTCCGCCTTGGCCTGTTGAGGAGGGTTGTATCAATTGCCCCCATCGCTCGGATCGTTCGGATTCTGACGGTTCGACCTGATGGATGTGATCTGTGTGGATTGGATAGACGCGTCATTCGAGGCGGCGCATTAAATGAAGGTCATCACCGCGCTGGATGCCGAGAGTCATCTCACCCGTTGGGTGTGGGATTCGGAGCACCGCCCCTCGCAGGATTCTGACACGTGAGTGCGAGCGAACGGTTGGCAATAGAGCCAGTGGATTTGGGGGAAGTACTATAAATAGGACAGTTGCTTCTCGGGTTAAAACTCTGCCCTGTTAGCGCTATCTCCTCTTCCCTTGCTTTCGTATCTGCCCTTTACTCTCGCCGTGCTCCAACATGTGTCCCTCTTTGTCTTCCTCCACTGCCTCCGGGGCAGGGCGACCGTCGCCCCCTGTCGCGCACATCCTGCCTCCTGGGGCGGGGGCAGAGATTCAGCTAGCTGGATGCTATTCTTCTGACGTGCCTCCGGATGTGATGGGGAGGTTGTCAAAGACCTGAGCCACCTCCATAGGGCCGCTCCGCTCCAAGTACATCCTCCCCCTTATCGTGCCAGGCCCCTCCAAGGGAACAAGAGTGTCTGTTTCCCCGTCAGTCGTGAGGTCGGGGTGTACGTGCAGAGCTTCAAGTTCGGGATGCGGTTCCCGCTCCACCCCTTCATGGCGGTATTTTTGAGGGCACATGGGC
This sequence comes from Scilla litardierei, assembly GCA_030789695.1. NCBI lineage: Eukaryota > Viridiplantae > Streptophyta > Magnoliopsida > Asparagales > Asparagaceae > Scilla > Scilla litardierei. Next base: position 35,907 of record JAULAV010006495.1, on the reverse strand, counting down.
TTGCCCTGTGCCAGTTTTGCCCCAACACCATCGGGTGCTTAGTGGGGTTCATCGTGATGTGCTTGCTCAAGGGAGTCGAGCCAACCCTTGGGCTTTTTGCCCATTTCTACCGTCTGAGCCACCATAAGTCGGATGCCTGGCTGTACATCACCTCTCGAAAAGTAAAGGGTCTGGTGTTGGGACTGCCAACCTCTTTGAAGCACTGGAACGAGGATTACGTATTCGTGTCTCTTCCCGAGGAGGCGGACTTTCCAGTTCATTGGGGTAATCCGCCTTCGTTAACACTTATGTTGGGGAGCCTCACCGACGTGGAGCTTGCGGTGAGGGACAAATTGGTTGCCATCCCTATTCACGAACGGGACATAAGGGTCCTTTTCAATGATTACACCCTGAGGAAGACCATGTGGCCAGCTGGTAAGTCTCCCTTTTGGCTCAGTTCTCTTTGCAGTTCTCGATTCTGGCTATCCTCTCACTTTCGTTCTGTCAGGCGGGCTCATCCAAAGTTCTCCCCCCACGCCCCATGCCTACTCCCATCCCAGACCCCACTCTGAGGAAGGGGGACCACGTTTTTGAAGTTCGACAGAAGCAGCGCGGCGGGTCCTCTGGGGATGGGGTGAAGAGGACGAGGGAGCGCGCGTCGCCAGATCAAGGAGAGGCCGGAAGGAAGAAAGATCGAGGCCTCGTTACTGGCAGGGACGCTCTTCTCCTCAAGGCCCCGGTGCCCCCCGCCCATTCTTGCCAAGGCGGGGACAAGTGGCCTTAGGGCAGTTTCTCCCCTTTCTGCTCTGGCCCGCTCCCGGCGGATTACGAGAGGTCCCTGGGCGCGTTTAGGTCGATCGAGACTGACCTGCCGCAGTCGGAGGACGGATTGCTCGGCCTTCACTTTCATGTGGTGCTGAAGGAGTCCGTTTTTCAGAATGTGGGGTCGCGGCTCGGCTGGCCGAAAACTCCTGCCTGCCACAAGACCAATTAGTGCTGGACAGGGTGAAGGGCGACAGGCTCGCCGCCTTTGTGGTGCAGGTTGGCCAGCAGGTAAGGCCATTTGTAGCATTTGTTCGCCATCTTTTGTGATCGTCTCTGACTCGTCTTTCCTTTGGCGTGGTTGTCCTCGGTCGGCCTTTCAATTAGGTGACAATTCATCACGCTCTCAAACACGGAGGTGGGTCTCGCCTGAAAATCAGTGGTGGTAGAAGGCGCTAATGAGGCGGCTCAGGATGCCGAGGCGCTCGTGAAGTCAATGGAGACCCGGATCGTCGAGCTCTCAGTCGACCTGGAGAAGTCGAATATGGAGAGGGCGACGACGCTGGCTGCGAGGGCCAAAACCAAGGAGAGGGTTGCCGAGCTGGAGAAGGCTGTCGAAATAAGGGAGGTCGATGGCCTTACGGAGTGGACCAAGGTAAAGGAGCCTGAAGAGCTGGTGGAGGCGGAGGCGGAGGCGGAGAGGGAGCACGCCCTCACGGTTGAGCTCGACAAGGTCTCTCGTGAGAACGAGAGGGAGAGATCGAGGCTCCAGCTCCAAGTCGCCACCCTCGAGGCCCGAATTAAGGAACTGGAAGAGGTGGAGCCCGCTCGGATTGCCCGAGCGGCGGTGGAGGAGTACGCGGAGACCTTCGTCGCCTTGGGGATGTTCAAGGCGTTTGAGGAAGGGTTCCTTCGTTGCCAGCGCGATATCGAGCGTAAATTCCCATGCTCGGAAATTTCGTTCGAGGAGCTTGAGATGATCTCCGGGGACGTTGTGGAGGTCAATGTTGACCGGCCAGAAGACGTTCCTGCAGCCGCCTCGGTCGCCTAGCTTGACCGGCCAGAGGACGTCGTCCAGCCGGAGGATGTTTCTGCAGCCGCCTCGGTCGCCCAGCTTGACCGACCAGAGGACGTCGTCCAGCCGGAGGATGCTCCTACCGTCGCCTCGGTCGCCCAACCTAAAGCAGGGGCCTAGCCCCTTCTGTGTATTCTTTTCCCTTTTTTGTTGCCTTGTAAACGGTTGTTGGCCTTCACCAAGTTTTTGTAATGTAAAGGTTCACTTATGCTCGTCTGCTGATAACACCTTTGATGTTTGTGGTGTTGTGCACCCTCCCTCAACCCTGATTGGGTTTTAGTTGCCGAGCAGCCAGGTTTTAGGGAGCTTTAATAATTGTGGATCGATGGGCTCGTTTGCCGTAGGTCGGATGACCAGTTTTCTGGAGGTTGCATCGGCCTCCTGGTCGATCTGATGATCGGTCCGCTGGGGGAGTTGCCCCAGCCTTACGGTCGATCTGAAGATCGGCCTGAGGGGAGTTGCTCCCAGCCTTACGGTCGATCTGACGATCGGCCTGCTGGGGGAGTTGCCTCCAGCCTTACGGTCGATATGGTGTCGGCCTACTGGGGGAGCTACCCACAGTCTTACAGTCGATCGAGTGATCGGTCTGCTGGGGGAGTTGCCTCCAACCTTACGGTCGATCGAATTGTCGGCCTGCTGGGGGAGTTGCCTCAGCCTTACGGTCGACGGGTCGGTTGGCCAGCTGGGGGAGCTACCCACAGGCTTACGGTTGATTGAGTGACCGGCCTGCTGGGGGAGCTGCCCTCAGCCTCACGGTCGGTCGAATGATCAGCCTGCTGTGAGGTTGCCCCAGCCTTACAGTCGGTCGGATGATCGGCCTGCTGGGGGAGTTACCCCCAGCCTTACGATCGGTCGGATGATCGGCCTACTGGGGGAGTTATCCCCAGCCTTACAGTCGAGCTTAACCTACGGTGTGTGAGATGTCTGGATGCAGAAAGAGAGATTTTCTTTATTTGAGATATTTTCCCTTCTTTCAGTACAATCATCTAGGCGAGGGTCATACATTTACTGGTAGTATTTAAGCAGGTGCTCCACGTTCCAGGTGTGAGTGAGCGCCTTCTCCCTAGAGTTGAGTGTCGATATGTGGCTAGGCTGAGGACCTCAGTAATCACGTAGGGCCCCTCCCATTTGGCGGCGAGCTTCCCTTTGCGCGTGACCTATGTGTTAAAGATCGCTTTTCTCAAGACCAGGTCTCCTTGGTGGAAGCACCTCCCTTTGACCCGGGAGTTGTAATAGTGAGCCACTCGTTGTTTTTGTCGGACGATCGATGCCAGAGATTGGTCACGCCGCTCGTCCATGAGATCCAGGTTGATCTCTAGGCCCTCCACGTTCATTTCTTCGTCAAAGTGCCGGAGGCGGAGTGATTCATCACTCACCTCGACGGGCACGACCGCTTCGGCCCCATATGCAAGCATGAAGGGTGTCTCCCCCTAGCCTCCTTGTGTGTTGTTCGATATGACCAGAGTATCCCGGGAAACTCTTTCGGCCGGTCTCCATGTGCTTCCCCTACCTTCTTGCGAAGCGGTTCGAGGATGCACTTGTTGACGGCGCCGGCCATCCCATTGGTCTGGGGGTAGGCTACGGAGGCGAACAGGAGCTTGATCTTCCATTCTGCGCAGAATTCTCTGAACCCCGCGCAATCAAATTGTTTCCCATTGTCTGTGACAATGGACCGAGGGATTCCGAACCTGGAAATGATGGATTTCCATACGAAGCTTTTCGCCTTTTTCAGGTGATGGTGATCAAGGGTTCAGCCTCGATCCACTTGGTGAAGTAGTCCACCGCCACAATCAGGTGCTTCTTCTGTCCCTTGGCGAAAGCAAAGGGGCCGAGGATATCCAGTCCCCACTTGGCGAAGGGGACGAGACTAATTATCGGCACAAGTTCGGCTGGGGGGTCAAGCTGAGCTTCGCGAACCTTTGGCACACCTGGCATTTCCGAGCGTACTCGATCGAGTCGTTGGCCAAGGTGGACCAATAGTACCCTTACCTTAAGATCTTCATTGTGATCGTCTTGCCTCCATGGTGGTTCCCACAAAGCCCTTCGTGGACCTCCCAGATGACGTAGTCGGCCTCCTATGGTCCAATGCATTTGAGGTAGAGGAGGATGTCGGTTTTGGTCCAACGCCTTCTGTACAGCGCACCTTCGTGGAGCACGTATCGAAGTGCCTTCTGCTCCAGCATCTGGCGCTCCTCTTGGTCTGTCGGGACATTGTCGGCAGTGAGGTACCGAATGATTGGGTCCATCCAGGATGGTTCAGCATCGGTGATCATCGGCTCCTCCTCTTCCGTACTGGGGCTCTGGAGGCTCTCGACGTAGATGGCACGACCCAACTCCTAGAGGGAGGAAGAGGCCAGCTTTGATAGGGCATCCCCACGAGCGTTTTCGAACCTTGACATATGGAGTGTCTCGACGCGCTTGAACTTTGACCGCTCGGATTTGGCCGAGGCAAGGTAGCGATGCAGTGCCTATTCTCGAGCTATGTAGTCCCCTTGTAGTTGGCTGATGATGAGTCTAGAGTCGCTGAGAAGGCTTATGGACTCCGCCCCAGTGCTCTGGCCAACTTCAGACCATTGATGGCGGCTTCGTATTCGGCCACGTTGTTGATGGCCGGGAACTCGAACCGAAGGGCGTACTCGACCGTGTTCCCGTCGGGGAACCAGATGACGATGGCGGCCCCACTTCCTGCCTTCGTTGTTGAGCCGTTCACATGGACTACACATGCGTCCTGGTCCTCTGCTTGATCACTGGGAACGGTATCAGCCAAAAGGAGGGATAGGGGTTGAGGCATTACCGCGTTTGGGCTCGCCATGCTGAGACGCGCTCCGCCGTCAAAGGTACATTCGGCGATGAAGTCCACTAGCGCTTGTCCCTTGATGGCCGTCCTTGGCTTGTACCTGAGGTCGAACTCACTCGGCTCTACTCCCCAGTTCAGCATCCAAACCATCCGATCGAACCTCTTAAGTTTCTATTCGAGCTGGGAGTCGGTCAGGACCAGGATGGTGTGCGCTTGGAAGTAAGGATGGAGTCGACGCGCCAAAAGGACGAGGGCATACGTCGGCTTCTCTACTGGGCTGTACCGCTCCTATGCATCTCTCAGGATCCGGCTGGTGTAGTACACCGGCCTTTGCACCCCGGTGTCCTCTCTGATAAGCACCGGGCTCACTGCCTCTCCGGTGCTAGCCAAGTACAGGCTCAGGGGTCCCCCTCCTTGGGTTTGGAGAGGAGCAGGGGGCTGCGAAGGTACTCCTTCAATTCGGCGAACGGCCGAGCGCAGCTTTCGTCCCATTCCACAGCTTTCCTCTTTCCGACCGGCTCGGCGAGGGCCTTCCTCGGGATCCTGAAGAATGGAAGAGATCTCTCCGTCGATTTGGATAGGAAGCATTCCAAAGCAGCGATCCGCCCGTTTAGCCGTTGTAGCTCTCGAATCGTCATTGGCTCTTTCTTGTTGATCAGAACCTCAATCTTGTCCGGTTGGCTTCAATGTCGCGGTTGGTAATCATGAAGCCCAGGAATTTTCCAGACCTCACCCGAACGTACACTTCGTGGGGTTGAGTCTGATGTTGTGCCTTCGTAACTGTTCGAAGGTTTCCCGGACGTCGACGATATGATCGGTGGGGTCCTTGGATTTGACCAGCATATCGTCCATATAGACTTCCAAATTCCTTTTAATCTGAGAGCCGAAGACTCCGTTGACCATCTTTTGGTAGGTTGTTCATGCGTTCTTCAGACCGAATGGCATCTTTTTGTAGCAGAATGTCCCACGGTGAGTGATGAGTGTCGTTTTCTCCTCGTCCTCCGGATCCATTTGAACGTGGTTGTACCCGGAGTAGGCGTCCATAAAGCTGAGCATCTCGTAGCCCGAAGCGTTATCCACGAGATGATCGATGCTGGGCAGCGGGTAGCTGTCCTTATAGCAGGCCTTGTTGAGATCAGTGAAGTCTACGCACATTCGCCACTTGCCGCTAGACTTCTTCACCATTACAACATTGGCTGGCCAATTAGGGTACCGAACTTCTCTGATGAAGCATGCTTCGAGGAGACGTTCCACCTCCTCAGCTGCGGCCCTCATCTTTTCGCCGCCCAAGTTCCTCTTTTTCTACCTGATTGGCTTGAAGTTGGGGTCGACGTATAACCGGTGGGTGATCACCTGGGAGTCCATGCCTGGCATGTCGTCGGGTGACCAGGCAAAGATGTCCATGTTGGCTTTTAGGCATCCGATCAACTCGTCCCTCAGAGCCGGATCAAGTTCTGATCCGATAGACACGAACCTGCCGTCTATGCCCGTGAAGGGAATGAGCTCTGGTTCCTCGATAGGGGCGGGTCTCGAATTGCCTGAGCTGCCCCTTCGATCGAAGAGGTCCATCGGGTCGTACCGCTGCATGTCGTGCTCCTCACCGGACAATTGGTAACAGGTCTTGGGTCTCGCCTGGTCGCCTTTAACTTTCACGACCCCATCGGGGTTCTGAACCTGACCATTTGATGGAGGGTCGAGACTACAGCTCCGGCCGCGTTGAGGAGCGGCCAGCCGATTATCCCATTATACGCCGACCCGATCCTCAAGGCCATAAACTCAATGGTTAGGGTGATTGAGTGGGGCGGCTCCCCAAGCGTAACAGGGAGGCGAATCATTCCCACGATAGGTGCGGAATGTACTGTGAAGCCTACGTCGGGGCCCGAACAAAGTTCCAGGTTTTCAGCCCGTAGCCCCATTTTCTCCAAGGTCGACATGAACAAGATGTCGCATGAGCTTTCCGTGTCAACGAGCAGCCGCCGGACCAAGGCGGTGTCAATGACGGCCGAGACGACCAGTGTGTCATCATGCGACAGCTCTACCCCTTCAGGTCCTCCTTGGAGAAGGAGATAGGCAGAGGGTTGTCCGCTGCTTCCTCACGGTCTATGTCCATTGCTGTGGCTCGTGGTACGCTCGACTCCTCGATTCGGGTCGGGCGTCGGGCGGTTGCGGCCTTTCCAAGGCGGTCACTAGCAGGCCCCGGCGTTGGCGTAGCTGCCACCGTATTCCTGTGCCCCCTGGTGCGCGACCGCGTCACCTTCAGTGTGGTTGTTTGACGTGGGTGAAGAAAATGTTGTTTTCCACATAGAGCGCCAGATGTTTCGGGGTGTTTTCTCAACACAGTTTGGTAGTCTCGAGGGTCGGAGGTTGACGTGGTCATGTGAGACACGTGCGTCCTCCGAGATCGGGTAGCAGTGCGTTCGCTCGGTCGAAAATGCGTGGATCCGTGCGTCAGTATCCCGAAGGGTAGCTTTGAGAGAACGACGGCCTCCTCGAGTGGAAAGACGAACGAGCTCGAGCTCGAGATCGCTCCACTCCAGTGGATAAAGCGCCAAAGGGTAACTTCGACGGGTGAAGTCTCCTTGATCTACACAGACAAGAAAGCTCGTCAGATGGGTCGGACCTTGGTTCCGACCAAGTCCCCTCCGATGCCTAAGTCAGATCTGATCTGAATGGTGCTCGGTGGGATTGAGTACGGTTTGCAGAGAGACCGGTACACCAATTTCCAGGCCGAGCTGTGGAGGAGAAATCTAAGGAGTAAGACAAGGTCGTAGGAGGAATAATACCTGAGTGTAGAGTATCCAGAATTCGGTCCTTTCATCTTTCGATCTTCGGGTCTTTTGTAGAGGCTGAACCGCCCACGTCCCCCTCATCCTCCCCCTCTTTTCGCCACTCATGTGCACCGCCTTAATGGTCCCTTGATGGGCCATGAAGGCGAACGGAATGACGACTAAGGCGAGCGGAATACGGGGAGCGGTTTCCCTAACTGCCGAGGGTTTTGGGCCAACGCCATCAAATGCGCTTGCGGTGCCTCTAGGCTAGGGCCTAATCTTTCCCCGGCCCACAGGCTTAGCCTGTTCCGCCTTGGCCCGTTCAGGAGGGTTGTATTTGACACAAATCGGCATCAATCAGCACTGAGCTAGTGCGCGCGCGTGCGCACATGTGATATATACCGTTTTTTTTTTTTTTTTTTTTGGGGGGGGGGGGCAAAAAAGGCTTAGTTTCAAGCAGACCAACGATTCCAACCAGTTTTCAAGACTCCATGTATTACTGTCTTTCTATCTATAACTTTCCATTTAAAGATCTACCTCATTTATCTTCATCATATTTTTCTCTTCGAAATTAGGGAAATCTCACAATAAATAATTAAAGTTGAGCTGCCCCAAAAAGGACTGATAAGATGTTGCAAACAATCGTTAATGTTGTCCAAATCAGAATCCTTAAATTTCACCCTAAAGGTGCAATTTTGAAACAAAAGTAGAGGTAGTTTGGAAGTAAAAATGCACAATAGGTTAAACTTGTAATAAATTAACCAAAGTCAAAAGCCCTAATTAAAAATCGCCGAAATAATTACCATAAAACAAAGAAAAAAGGTGAGAACCATGTGTTACCTCTGAGTCTGTGACTAAATGGATAAACCCATGGACGATTCTTCTGAGAGATCGAAGCAAGCGAAGAGGTTCTGATTGAACGAGGAAGAACTCGAAGATTGAACGAAGATTGAAAAGAACAAGAAGCAGTCGCCATGGGGTACTGTAATTATTCTCAAAATTACTTGGACCAGGAAAGATTTTTATAAAAATGGAACGTTCTCTCCTAGGGTTGGGTACTTCGCAGGAAGTAGAAGGAAGGAAAAAGATCAACTGTGAACCACACCCGAACCCGACGCGGGACGAAGTTAGCGGGTTCCGGGTACGGAGTTATAGTAAAGGGATCTGGATTTGATGGATGGGAGTTGCTTAGCGCACCCATCAGTTTTAGCAAAACCACTATACTATTTATTTATAAATAAATAAGTTTGTCATTCAAAATTACTCATCGTGCACAACCATTCAAAAATTCCAACAATACACCGGTTGTATGCGGTGAGTAAAACGGCCGACCGCCGACTAGCGACAACGCTGCCCCCTTCGTCGACCTCTTAAGCCTCGCCCCCTCTGTTGTCCCCTTCTCTACCAACCAAGACCCGCCCCCTTCGCCGCCGCTCTTCATCTTCCTCAGCCCCCTCCGCTACGAAAAACAAATGAAAGAAAAATAAAATGAAAAGGGAAGACAAAGAAAAAAACGAAAAGTAAAAAGAAACAATTTCCTTTTCATGGTTGATTTGGTGAAAACAATTTATTGGCGGGAAGTTTTGATTTCGATAAGGGCTAGTGAAATTGATGTTCCTTCGATCGCATGCTCTTCTTCCCCTTCGATCATTGGCCATTCTTCATCTTCGTCCCCTTCAATGGTCAGATTGTTCACATCCAGTATCATCACCGGCCTGCCGGAGATACCAAGGAGTCCAGCAGCGGCCGTGGCGCCGGTCGCCTCTCCATCGTCCTTTTGGAAACCCGGTCTCTACAAGTATTCTCAGAATTTCAGAGGGCGAAGAGATCCCAGATCTCAAATGTGAACAAAGCAAACGGCATGTACAACATGAAACCCACTGCCGGCCAACACTCAACATGGCTGCACTCCATGTCGGCGCACTCACAAACCTCACTCGAAAGGGGTCCCACCTTACCATTGTACAAATACCCCAAAACAAGCACCAGAGTGTCATACCCAACCTTGTAGCCGCTTAAAACCTCGCCAAGCTCCAACCGTAAGCTTGACCCATCGTCCCTTTCGGTGAAGAGAGTGAAGAAGAAGGAGCTGCAGGCTGAGAGGATGCAGCGGTGGACGACAAGCTCTTTGGATTGCACTGTGATGGTGAAGCCGGAGAAGTTCAGGGACTGTGTAAGGAAGAGGGAGGATAGGTTGGCGGCGAGGCAGCGGATCACCTCGTTGTCAGGTGACAGCGAATCCACGGCCAGCATCATTGAGGGGTGGGAAGTAAAGGCAACTATCACTGATGACCGAATCGGAGAAGATCTCCATCAGCGTCGGGCTTCGAGATTCGAGAGAGTGTGCGGGAGTGATTTTTCGTCATTTTCTATAAGTTTTGGCATGGAAAAATTGGGAGATACATTTACATTGTATTTTTTTCTCTCTTTCTTTCTCGTTCATTTTCTCTTTTGTTTTCTTTCTAACCAAACAAAGGAAAACGTTTTCCTTTCTGATACGACCCCGAAATGGGCTAAAGAAAAGCAGGCCAATCACTCTACCCAGTATCGCCATGGGCTCGGGCCCAAAGGCCCAATGAGCGGAGCAGGACGTCTCGGCCCAAGACCACAGCCCGATGGGCTGTTGACCCCTCGACGAGGGAAACTCCTCCTCCGATTGCGCCCGTCTTGATCAACATTCAAACCACCATCAATGTGGGTGGTTGCGGGGGAAGGATTATAAAAACAACATGAATGCCTCAACATGTCAGGCTCCTATAAAAGAGCGAACGACCGGAAGGCAAAGGGACCGAATCCGGGAAAATTGAGACTCTGGTATACCGTAGCTCAGTCCTTAACCCACCCGGCGCCTATCGAGGGGGAAGCTCGTAAGCTTGCACCGAAGTTGAGGGAGGGGAGGGTGCAAGTTGTAGCTCGGTCCTTAACCCACTCGGCGCCTATCAAGGGCGAAGCTCGTAAGCTTGCCCCAGAGTTGAGGGAGGAGAGGGTGCGACCCGTAGCTCAGTCCGTAACCCACCCGGCGCCTATCGAGGGCGAAGCTCGTAAGCTTGCCCCGGAGAGCTGAAATTTTCAAGTGGAGATGACAACATTTGAGAGTATGCATAGAAAACGATAGTTATATTTACAAAGCTATTGATAACATCTGAGTAAATGCTCATTATTCTAATGGCATGCTAGCTTGTTGCCTTCTGTGGTTGGTCGTCGAAGTCCTCATGATCATTGACGAGTTCGACCAGCTAAGCTTGCTCGGGCTCTTTGTGTTTGGTAGAGCCGCCGTAGCAGCTTCGGGACAGTCTTTGGCTCCCTCGCGCTTGTCTGACCCCCTGCGGAGTCTAGAACTTGATCATCTGATGCAGGAGTGAGGGGAGAGCTTCGATGGCGGTCATGTATGGCCGCCCTATGATGCTGTTGTATGCTGACGCGATGTCGACGACAACGAATTGCGTCATCTGGGTGATGATTCTCGACTCTTCCCCCAAAGACATTGGCAGGGTGATAACTCTGACGATGGGAACCAAGTGGCTAGTGAAGCTGACAATCGGAACCGTGCATGGCCTCAGATCTGTTTGTTTCAGCCCCATCTTCTCGATCATTGACATAAAGAGAATGTCGCATGAGCTCCCGGTGTCGATCAAGAGGCATCTGACTATGGTCGTTCCAATTTGGGCTTCAATAACGATGATGTCATCATGTGGTAGATCGACCCCCTCCAGGTCGTCGTCTGAGAATGAGCTGGGGGACGAGCTACTCTCCTCCACTTTGCTTCGTTGTCCATGCATGTCATCATCACTTGTCAAGCGTACGCCTTTCTGGCTGAGGCCGACGCGCCACCCGAGGATGGCCCACCGCACATTACATCTATGCGCATGACCGCTCTAGGCTGGCGAAGGACGTCTTCCTCGGTGTTCTGGGGCTGGGTCGGCCGTTGTGCTCTCGGGGGCGCTCTTTCATCACGAACCAGTCTCCTCCCCTCGACGAATCCTTGGAGATGGCCCTCCTGAATCAGCCGTTCGATATCCCTCTTCAGAGTAAACCACTTGTCGGTATCATGATCTCGATCACGGAGATATCGACAATATTTTTGTTGATTCCTCGCGGTTGGGTTCGTCCTCCTCTCCTGAGGCGGGTCTCGGAGAAGTCTGGCTCGCGTTGCTGCGACCAACACTTCAACCATGGGGGCGTTGAACTGCGTGTATCGGGCCTGCTGCTGCCCTTCGGGACTACTGACTGCCGGCGGGGGCTCTCTAGGTGCGGCAAACTCTCGTGCTGGTCCGGAGCGATCTTGCAATCTATGGCCTCCTTGGTTGCGCCTCTGGTTGCCAAGTTGGTCGTGCCCTCTAGGGCGGTCTTCCTGCCTTGATCGAACATCAGGCAGCCGCTCGATGTGGGATGTCCCAACCGGGACGGCCACCTTCTTTACTCCCAGAGCATCCTCGCTCAGCATGAACCTCTCCGCTTGGGTAAAGAGTGCATCTAGATTGGTGGGTGGACCTTGGAGGAGCGACTTGTGCAGGCTCCGGTTGGTCGGCCCTTTTTTGAAGGCCACCATGGCGACCTCATCTTTGCAGCTCGCCACGCCAAGCATTTCCTCTTGGAAACGATGCAAAAACTTTCGGATCGTTTCTCTTTCTTTCTGGACTATCGAAAAAAGATAGTTTGCATGTTTCTTCCTTCTCCGTCCCGCCCTGAATTGCTGGCAGAACTTGTGGGATAGGTCGTCGAAGAATTCGACTGAGCGGGTGGGCAGACCATTGTACCACTCTAATGCCGACTTTTTCAGAGTCATTTGGAAGCCCTGGCATAGGAGTGGATCATCTGTGCCATAAATCTCCATTGCCGCTCTATATCGCTGCACATGTTCGAGGGGATCGCTCGCACCGTCATACAATTCAAGCTGAGAAAGCTTGAACCTACGAGGTATCGGGGCCATGTCACTTGTCTGGCCAGGGGGTTAGCCACTTCAGGGTAAGGGGGTCGCACTGGTGACCTATGAGGGCGCACAGGCGATCTTCGTGGGTCGATACGGCCGCCTCGACCACCTCGCCTATCATTGGAGTCACCGGATGAGCCACCTTGACGCTCAGCAGCGTCCCTTCCCCGCCTCAGGGGAGCCATGCTTCGATCACGGCTTCGTCGTCAACTATCATCACACCTAGGAGATTGGCGGGCCGACCCATGGATGCTCCCTCCGAGCGGCGAGAAATCCACCGGCGGCAGGCTACGTGAGTGCCATCGGTTTAGGGTTGACGCCTCTAGGATCATACAGCTCTCCTCCTGAAGCCTTTCTCATGCGGCGATGATGAATCGCAACGTGCGATTTCTTCATTCGCCCGTATTTGTTGAGCGGCGGCCTCCGCCTCTTCGTCAAGCTGCCTCGGTTGGACAACAACTTCTTCTTCGAGGCGCCTCTGATAAGCGGCCTCCATCTCCGCATCGAGATGTCTCTGTTGGGCCGCTATCTCTTCGTTGAGCCCCCTCTATCGGGCGGCTTCTTCTTCTTCAATCTGGGGGTGAAGGCTGCGCCTCACGTTCTAGGGTTGAGGGGGAACGGTGGACGTTGCAGCCCCACCCGCACCCAAATCATTCATCATCTTTGTAAAGGCTTCAAAGCCTTGGTGAATAGCAGGGCCGAGGCGTGAATAGCTTATGTCGTCCCCTCAGGGGGTACATCTGTCAGGGAAGTCCCTCCGAGAGGACATGGCTCGTCCTCCATAGGATGTTTTCCACGGATAGGACTGGGATTGAACGGTATGGGATTAGACATGGGTGTGACCATAAGTTCCCACAGACAGCGCCAATTGTTGCGGGGTAGAATCTGCTCACAATGAATTTATATTGATGTGGGGAATCAAGGGCACAATGATTACAAGTGTTGGGTTGATGACGAGGCTAATCACGATTTGAGGATGATTTGTAGATGAGGATTTCAAGTTCGTCCATCAATCAGAGTAGGTCACCACTGGTTGATGAAGGTCGGTCATCAGTTGGTGAAGATCTCCATAGATCGCTCGTCCACTGGTAGCTGGGGCGAACTTCCTACAAGAAGAGCAACTCATCAGAAAGGCTGAGCTGGTTGTCAGCCTGTAGCCCTCCGATGCTTAAGTCAGTTGATGACTCTTGGCGAATGTTGAACACGTAAGACAATCTTAGAGGCATATCGACGCTTGCATGGAGAACTAGTGTGGAAGGCGCGAATATGTTGAGAATATTCGACCTTGAATATAAGTATGTGTGTTAGGAGTTTCTTACAGATTAATCAACCAACCCCCTTCTCGCTGGAGGAGAGGGGGTATTTATAGGCTACTGGAGTCGGTTGTTTTTGCTAAGCTGGCGGTGTCAGGGTGTCAGGGAATCGGCCGTTGATGTCAGGGCCAAACGTGTCAGGCATGCTTTTGTCAGGCCGTCAGAGCCGTAAGTGTCAGGCGCACTTTGCCAGGCTGTCTGGCGGTAAACGGCTAGGGACGCTTTCAGCAGGCTGTCTGGTGGCAAAGCGGCCAGGTGCACTTTTGTCAGGCTTTGTCTGTAGTAAAACTGGTCGTGATGTTATCGAATGGTCTCCTCCCTCTTTGGGCGGACCGCTTCGGAGCAGAGAGGTAGGCGAACTACATCTGGGGCGAGCTACTCTGGGCGAGCTAGCGTAGAACTTGTGCGATCTGCTGGAGGACTCTTTTCTCTGATTCGAATAGCGAGCTTACCGCTCTGCTTGGGCGAGCTTCTCTGAGCCTCGACGAACTAGGTTTCATTGTGGACATTCGGCGGGCCATGACTTGGGCTTTGAACATGTGGGCCTAGATCGACTGGGCCGATCTTGAGGTCGTAACACCGTGGGCCTCTTTGGATACTTTCTCGATCGCATCTGCCCCTCAGATGTTCTTGTTCGAAGGCTGCCTCGGCCTCCGCCATCTACACCAAACGTCGCTTCATCTCGACAGCCGTCGAGGACACCTACAAGACGAAGAAGTTAGGATCATTCGGAGCTAATAGGGAGCGAAAAAGGAAGAAGGAAACCAACCTGTTGGATCTGCCATACCATGCAGTCCGCCAATTTTTAGGGATCGACCTTCTCCATGAGGGAGCGATCCCTCGGAAGGGCGGAATTCTGTGCCAAGTGGACAACAACGACACACTCGACAAAAATCGACTCACCAGACGGTGTCTCAGGGCTGGGCCCGAACTTCGGCGACATCCTAGCCAGCCCGATGGGGGTTTGTTTGGCCCGACTAATCTGAGAAACCTCCCCAGGTACCCGAGGTCTCCCCTCAAAGAAGGCTGCCGAATCCTGTACCGCCAGGTCAGCATCCCCCTTCCATCCTCTCCTCGGGCATTTTGGAACACGAAGTGGAACACTTTCTCCTCTTCCCCTGGCCCATGACAGACTTGGATGGGCCCCGTTTAAGACTAGCCAAGCCCCCTTGTAAGAGGTCGGGTCGTCAGGGAAGTCTATCAAACCTTCCACAACCAGGGAGGAGTCCACAACGGCCGGAGTCACAGTCGAGTGAGCGTCTGCCGGCCTTAGTGTCTCGATCGGTGGCAAGGGTGCCCGCTGTGCCTCCTCCCCCATGCGGCATGGTTCGTGGCCATAGGAACTTCCCCAAGACTCTGGAATCCCCGATGAATGAATTGATACAAGTTGAAGGGGTGCTTGAACTTCGGACCCGCCATTCCTGCAGAAAAGAGGAGAATCAGGGAAAACTAAAGCAAAGAACGAAATCTGGAGACTGCTTTTACCCGGGGACCATAGGACACTCTTGAGAAGGAGATCTTCCAACAAAGCCAGACCGATCTCTCCTCCTCGGGGATGGCCATCAGGAACTTAGCGGCGCTGGAGTCGGCCTCGAAAAGAGTTAACATCAAATCACAGGTTCCTGAACCACCCCCAATAAGTAAGAATTATGGCGTCCCCACGAAAGGTGATGAAAACAAAGTGGTTCTTCCAATCACCAACCCAGAGGGGTAAGCCCAACAGAAGTTCCTTGTCCCTTCTAGTGGTGATGTGAATCCACGTCCCCCGAAGAAACGAGCTGAACCCTGTGAAAATTGTAGAAAAGCGGCAAGGTTGGCACCAACCCGTGCAGTTGACAGATCACGACAAAGTAGACCAAAGAAGGAATCGAATACGGGGTGAGCTGGTAGAGGGATAGTTGGAGAGAGGCCCGAACCTGGATGAGAAAGGGATGAAGGGAAAACGGAGCCCCAGCTAAAACATTTCGGTGTACAACCCAATTTCAGAATTCCTGGGAAAGCAGACCCGTTCGCCATGAAATGGAACTTGAGCCCCATATGGATAAGAGATGCATTCCGCCCTGATTTTCTCAACCGTTGAATAGGTGACAACAGAGGCCACGTCTAGAACCGCCATAGGAATGCAGTATCCCTTAGCCCCAGAAGGGCCCCTTCGTTGGATCAAATCGTCAAAGAGCCGATTCTTTCCCTTCCCGAGGCCCCTTCGAACTCGGGGAGCGGGGGAACCTCAACAGCCACGATGGGACCCTCAGCTTCAGGTGCATTCCTGATACTCAACACCCTCTCCACCTATCGAAATAGAAATGAAAGTAAGGGAGGCAGTTACCATGTGAAAACTAAGAAAAGGACGCCGGAGGTAAGACAACCAAGGAAACTCTCCAAATACGGGGAAGAACAAGAGGTCGAATCAAGGAACGCGAAGAAGGCACCCCTCTAAACACTTCCATTTCATATGGATGGCGACTTTAAATCTGGGCCATCCGAGGAGGAGCACGTGTCAGCATCCGGAAGGAGGTGGCTCTCTGAATCCCGCACCCAAGAGGCAGGAGAATTCTTGGCACCCTATGCCAAGATGATTTTCATTTAATGCGCCACCTCGACTATCACGCCTGTCAAATTCAGACGTATCACATCCCTTGAACCGAACTACCGCATCCGAACGGCCCGAGCGATGGGGGCAATTGATACGACCCCCCGAAATGGGCTAAAGAAAAGCAGGCCAACCACTCTACCCAGTGCCGCCATGGGCTCGGGCCCAAATGCCCAATAAGCGAAGCAGGACGTCTCAGCCCAAGACCACAGCCCGATGGGCTATTGAACCCTCGTGAGGGAAACTCCTCCTCTGATCGTGCATACCTTGATCACCATTCATACCACCATCAATATGGGTGGGCGCAGGGGAAGGACCATAAAAAACCATGAATGCCTCAACGTGTCAGGCTCCTATAAGAGAGAAGACGATCGGAAGGCAAATGGACCGATTCTGGGATACTTGAGACTCATGTATACCATCTCCTTAGACCTGTCTTCCACCTGATATTTCTCCTCCATAGCTCGGCCTGAGAACTCGTGCTTGGTCTCCCCGTGAACCCAGCGCGATTCCACCGAAGCAATTCCCAAGCAAGATCTGACTTAGGCATCGGAGGGGACTTAGTCAAAACCAAGGTCCGACCCCCCTAACGAGTTATCTCATTTTGCAGATCGAAGGAGATGTCGCCCAGCCGAAGCTTCCCTTCGACATCCCATCGACCGGTCCCGAGCGTCCTCGACCGAGAGTATGCTCGGTCGACCGATTCTGGAGGTTGCAAACTCACCGAAGCTTCCCTTCGACACACCGTCGCTCGGATCCATGCACCCTCTCATCGTAGCCTACTCATCCGATCGGCCCCGAATGTCATTCTCGTCCTCCATGTCAGCAACGACCTTCAGATCTCTGTACTATCAACTAGTGGTGAGAAAACACCCCGAAACACTTTCCATTTTATTTTCTTTTTTTCCTTTTTCATCTAACCAAACATGGTCTTTATCTAAGATTTTGTTTTATCAGTGGATTGGATAACACTGCCCGCATATGGACCAACATTTAGTTTAACACCTTGCTTTGGCCTTTCATTCTCGCTTCGAGATTGCTTTAGGCAATCATGCTTTGGTCGCGCTGCTATCACAAAGAACTCCTTTTGGTTGAGCACCAACTTTCTATTCCCTTCTGTCTACACAATAACTCTTTGCCTTTGGAACTCTCTTTTAGGGGTGAGCATCGGTCGGTTCGGTTAGTTTTTGGCAAAATTTTATATGGTGCTAAGATCACATGTTATCTTTTAATATATAAGAGTTTTAGTTAGAGTTAAACTCTATCTAATAACATGCAAGATTAAAAAAAGACATCATAAAATCCTTTAATCATAAGAAGTTTTATCTATAGTGAAACTATTTCTAGTAAAATGTAGTTTAAAAGAAAAGATCTCAAAAATCCGACAACAGATAAAAGTACTAATTAGGATCACATTTTATCGTTTTGGTTTAATCTTGATCCAACAGTTGGATCAAATCCAAACCAATTCTGACCAACAACACATAAGATCAGTCCATGCATAACTATCGCCAAGCGGCTAGCTGTAGATCATTGCCGGCCTAGCTATATCCGGCTACTGGCCAACCACAGTCGACCGGCCATCCCCTGGTAACGTTATTTCATTGTTGGTGATTCTTTAAGCAAGGGTTCAACGTATTTTCATCTATCTTTTGGGATCATGAATTCATAATTCTTTAAGAACATCTTCTGCTCACATTAGTACAATTTACGATGAGCTCCTCTCTTTCAATCAAGTCTACCATAACTCCTTTTGATTGTTTGTATATATCTTATATACATCAAGTTATGTTCATTCATCCCGATGATCCATCATCACTATAAGACTCTGAAATAATGATTCCAACTTTGCTAAGGACTTGATCGTACTCTATGATAATGTCACAGATAAGATAGTGACACTAGATGTATTTGAAGATCACTCATTTTGGAATCTTCATTATTTGGTTGGTGTGAGATTAGACTTTCCTCTAAACGAAATCTAGGCATGTTAGTGATAGTTAACATGCAGTTTGGTCTCTTTGTCATAACTATGTCATATATATATATATATATATATATATATATATATATATATATATATGGCGAGTAAATAGAAAACTTTATTAATATCAAAATCATATACAATAAAAATTGGGGGATCGCTCCCTTGCAGAAGAAGATAGAAGAGCGAAAGGGGAGAGGGCACAAGCGTCGTCACCCTTTACAAACCAATATCAGCTAAAGCAAAGAATTGATCCAACCCAACAGAAAGATGTATACACAAGTCAGCCCGTGTCTATAAAGCCCCAGTTCGAGAAAGGCGTAGTGTCAGAAGCCTTTTCAAGAGCCAGGCCTCTCAGGGAGATAGTAACATCAGCAACAATGTCCTCGAACAGCAAAGTCTTCCCCAATGATTTGGACTCGAAGATCCTCTTATTTCGTTGTTTCCAAATATGCCAGACCATGGACGCCAGGGCAGATCTAGCTAGGACACCAACCGGATCAGATTTTTTGTAGGTTGATAGGATCCAGTCACACACACTCGATAGATTTGTAGGGACAATACCAGTAAACCCAAGCTTAAGAAGACTTCTCGTAAGGATGTAATGGGAGTACTCACACTCGAAGAAAAGATGTGGGACGCTTTCCGGAATATCCACTTCGCAGAGAACACAGGTATTATCAGAAATAATCCCCCACTTGGAGAGGATATCCTTGGTCGGCAACTTCCCCTGAAGGGCACGCAAGAGGGATAAGGCCATCTTTGGAACATGGAGACTGTACCAGAGAATCCCATCATATGCAAATTTTGGCCTAAGGTTGCGAGATCCATTCCAAGCTGTGCTATATGAAAATTTCGGCCCAGGCACCCATTTCCAGCTATCCCCAAGCCGGCCAAGGGAGATGCTTTGCAGATCCGGGAGGAGGGGTTGAATCTCAGGAGCATTGCGCCACCTTCCATCATGCCAATAGTCCCGAATCACAATGGTCTCAGCTCCTAGCGGAGGGGGATAAAGGAGATGCAGAGGGCCTTTGGCATGCCAATTGTCAAACCAGAACAAGGTGGTGCTCCCATCCCCAATAGTGCGCTTTATTAAATTCTGAGAAAAGCATCGGTTCCTTAGCATAAATTTTAGAGTGCCTGAATGCAAAACACTTGGCCGCATGCTGAAAAATTCTTTAGTGGCCCGGTCATTACGCCTCCTCATGTGCAAAGCCCATAAACCCTCGGAATTTAGGAATCTCCAAGTAAGTCTAATGCCCGAAGCCGCATTCAAATCCTGTAGTTGCCTCAGCCCCACTCCTCCTTCCTTCTTTGGTACACATGAATCCTTCCAGGCCCAAATATTAAGCTTGCCCCAAATGAATTTTCTGCAAGCCGTATTAATGGATCTAATGACAGAAGTCGGAATGTGATATGCTTGCATCCAGAAAGCCACCATGCCATGGATGACACTTCGAACCAATTCGATCTTGCCAGAGGTGGATAGAAGAGAGGAAGACCACCCTAGAAGTTTCTTCTTGCATTTGTCAATCAACCTTCCATACATGGAAGCTTTGGGGTATCTGGAAGAGAGGGGAAGGCCAAGGTAGATAGAGAATGAGGTTACCAATTTAATGCTAAGGGACAAAGCAAGGCCCCTGGCATCACGCACCCCCTTACTAAATATGGCCGAACTTTTATCCCAGTTTATCTGAAGGCCTGTAAAAAGATGGAAATTATATAAAACATTCTTCAAGCCTTCAAAAGATCGTTGGTTGGCACGGCAAAAAATATGTAGGTCATCTGCGAACAACAGGTGAGAGATAGAACCCACTCTCTTCAACGGTTGAATAGCAAGTGTTGTTTCAGCTCTTTCCATCAGCAGTGAGAAAGCCTCCATTACCAACACGAATAGGAAGGGGGAGAGGGGGTCACCCTGGCGAAGACCTCTGTTGGAATTAAAATACCCTTCAGGGGATCCATCAATAAGGACAGAAAACATTGGCGTTGAAATACACTCTTTTATCCAATTAATAAAAGTGCTATTGAACCCCATCTGATGCAACATGAAGTAAATGAATTCCCTGTTTACACTGTCAAATGCTTTGCGAATGTCCAATTTAATACATGTTCTGGCACCCATGGGATTGCTGAAGTCCCTAATCTGCTCATGAGCAATAAGAGTGCAATCAGCGAGCAGTCTGCCCTTAAGGAATGCAGCTTGGTTAGGAGAGACCAAGTCAGAGATGACATGCTTCAACCTGTTGCATAAAACCTTACTGATAATCTTATAGATAACATTGCATCAAGAGATAGGCCTATAATCACCAAGATCAGAGGCAGTGGCGCTTTTAGGGACAAGGGTCAGGAAAGTATGATTAATATGATGGAGCATACTACCAGTACCAAAGAAGTGAGAAACAGCAGATATAACATCAATACCAATGATATCCCAAGTCTGATGGTAGAAAAACGCATTGAAACCATCAGGCCCGGGGGCTTTATCTTTCCCAATTTCAAAGACCGCATTTTTGATTTCTGCCTCAGAAACCTGCCTATCCATCCAACTAGAAGCCTCAGGGGTTAAAATACGCTTGGGAGTAAGGCGCGGGAAGACATTCCAGTAATCAGACTGCTTATATAAATTCATATAGAAAGTAGAAGCTTCATGGCGAAAGATGATTGGGTCCTTACTCCACCGGCCATTAGCAGACATTAAGTGGGAGATGTTGTTACGGCATTGCCTGGATTTAATTGCCGCATAAAAAAATTTTGAATTCCTATCCCCCAGAGTAAGCCAATTTTGTCTGCTTTTCTGCCTCAACTCCTCCTCCTCAACATCCAAAGCTTTAGCAAGTTGGAAAGAGGCCAGCTTTTCCATTTCTTGCAACTCAGGGTCAAAGGCAATATTTGGGTTAAGTTGTAAGCTTTCAAGATCTTTGCGGCAAGAGGCAACATCCAAATTCGCCCTATAATTTGCGGCCCAAGGCTTAATGTAGGTCTTAAGATATTTTAGGTTCGCGGCCAACCTATGCATCGGGTTACCATTATCACTCGTTTTCCAATTAGAATGTACCAATTCATGAAAACCAGGATAGTTGACCCAAGAATTATAAAACCTAAAGGGTTTAGGGAAAGAAGGTACCTTAGGTTGGGGCCAAACCATCATACCAGAATGATCACTCGTACCAGAGGCGGTGTATTCATAATAAGAGTTCGGCAAGCTCTGCATCCAGGCAATATTACCGAAAATATGATCCAGCCTAGCTGAGATACGGAGGCACCTATGCGGCGATTACTCCAAGTATACTTGCTTCCGGTGCCTTTAAGCTCAATGAGCCCACATCTGCCAATACAAGAGTTGAAAGAGTCCATACTGCTAGAGTCAGCAACATGCCCACCAACCTTATCAGTAGATTTACGTATACAGTTGAAATCTCCTCCTACAAGCCAGGGATGGCCGTTCAGTAGCATAGAGTCAGAATCAAGTGATGACCACAGCGGCAGTTTAGAAGAAGCAATATTATGCCCATACACAGCAGTGAGGCCCATGATGAAGCCACCAATGTTAGAAAAAATAGAAGAAATATGCTGATCAGATTCCGAAATCGTCACACTGCTCCAGATAGTGGTGTCATAAAAAATAATTATCCGACCCCCTTTATGGAATTGCCGATTATCAATACTCCTCCAATTATTAGCAAAGCATTTGGCAATTCTTGCTTCATTAGCAGCCTCCACTTTAGTCTCAAATAAACATACAATAGAAGGGGAAAGGGAACTCAGCTTATACCTCAAGTCTGCAAGCCGCGCAGAGTTGTTGAGCCCCCTAGAGTTCTAGAAGAAGACAGACATTAAGAAAGAGTGGGTAGTGACTGGAACTACGCCAGTCTAGAGCTTCTTCTAATAGTATTTGGTGAGGATTGCATAGGTTTTGAATGAGTCACTACTGACTTTAACTCAGCCTGCTCAGCCTCCCAAGCGGGATTGAGGAGAGTAAGATGTTCAGGTGGCTCAGCAATGTCCGAACTCTGGATGATCGAGGGTGATGTTTTATGTTGGCCGGCCAGCCGAATGGACCCAATGGTCACTCCCGGATCAGCGGCAGAGGGGAGTTTCCGACCTCCGGAGAGGGAGCCTCTAGGTAGGCTACACTCGCCCTCCTCCAGTACGGAGTTTTGAAGACTTTCATAACCCATATCCCCTGTCGATTTAATGGACGTTAGGGCCTCCGCCTCAGGGCCTGGGGAGTCATTGATCCGAGCTTTAGGAGCCGGAGAAGCTTGTGCCTCAGCCACAGCAAGGGACGCCTGCAGAACGGGGGAGTGGGCCTCCGCCACCGGGCCAAGGGATGCAGCGCTGGCGGACAAGGAGGCTTGCACCGAAGAAGCAATTGAGCTCGCGGGTACAGGGGCAGGGGAGCTCACAGACTTATCAGGCACAGTTGGGGAGGCTAGCACCTGAGTAATGTCCTCAACATCACTATTTTTCCCAAGAAATGAAGCATTGCTGTCAGTTTGGATTGAAGGCAGCTTGGCTAGAGCTGGGCATTGAGTGTCTTTGTGTCCAAAGCACACACAATGGCTACATCTCGGTGGCTCACCTTCATATTTGGTGTCAATATTAATAACCGACCCATCGTCCAATTCCAAGCCTACCGATCGGGGAAGCGGTTTAGATGCATCAACCTCCACCAGGCATCTAACATATGTTAGTCTTTCCAATTTTGCCGATGCTCGATCTAGGCAAAGGGGGTTACCCACTATAGAGCTCATAATGTTGAATATATCAAGTGTCCACATACTCAGAGGCAAACCATGAAACTGCACCCAAACAGGCACTGTAGCAAGCATGTCACGGTCGTATTGTAGTGTAGAGCTCCACCGTTACAGTACGGTCAGCCTACCATCAAAGAGCCACGGCCCGCCATAGAGGATTCGTTTGCATTCTTCCGCACACTCGAATCGGAAGTAGAAGAACCCATTGTCCCTACTAAAAATACGAACACCTTTTTTCAGTTTCCAGAGTCGGTCTACCCAAGCCCTCAACTGTCCATAATACGGGACATCACCCAACACATAGCCAACCAACGTGTTTGTCCAACGTTCAGCTCCCTTCTCAATCAAGGATCCCAATACTCTGCCAATGCTACTACCGTCGTCTTTAGTAATGGGGGGAATAAATGTCATAGCCAATGATTCCTCATACGTTCTTCTATTAGCACAAACATCTGAGAAAGAGAGTTTAATACCAGCTGTATTGATAGTGAGAGGGACATTTGGTCTAACAGGCATAGCAGCAAACACCTTGTCTGCAGCCGGTCGATCTCCACTGTTGGGAACACCACGCCGGTTCTCATGCCCAACCACAGGCCGAGGCACAAAGTTGCGACCCCTGCGCATCTGCCCATCACGACTAACTCCTCTCGAGTCAGATCGGCGATTGTCCCTCGAACGTCGAAGGTCCCTGCGTCGGGAGACCACCTGCCACCCATTGCTAGGATCAGCCCCAACCTCCGCAACATTGCCCACGCCGCCAGCTTTGTTTCCGGCGCCTTGGCTATTTGCCGTCGCCGGAGCCAATTTTTCCGTCACCGATGGTCCCATAGTCGCCGTAGACGAAGGTCCCAAAGACGACGGAGCCAAAGGAGCGCCATTCCCACGCGACCGTGATGCAACCGAGCGAAAGTCACCCGCCGTCGCCGCAAATCTCCTTGGATCGCCAGTATCGCCTCCGAGAAACTTGGAAACCCTCATTTTTTTATATATATTTGTAATGAATGTTTATTTTTTATATATATATATATATATATATATATATATATATATATATTCTATATTTGAGAGCATTTTTTGAAATTTTGTCCTAGGTGGACATCTTTGTCCTACATGGACAAATGACTAGGACAAAAGTTGGGATGAGGTTTGTATTTGGGGGGAAAACAATTAGGGCATGTTCTTTTGCCAAGAATAGGGGTGGGAATGGGAATAGGAACACTATTCATGTACTATTCACTCTATTCCAAGTTTGTATTCCAAGCGGTTGTTCTTTTGGGCGTGGAATAGAATCCTACGTGGCTATTCCAATTTGGTAATGATGAGCTATTCATGTACCATTTTTTTCCAGTTCTTTGAAGATTTTGAATCTTATCCTACTAGGACAAAGCTTTGTCCTACGTGACAAGTTTGTCCAAGGTGGTAATGACAATTTTGGGGAGACTTAAATTTTGGGGGAAACTTAAATTTGGGGGAAACTTGAAATTTTTCTATTATATAAAAGAGGGATGTTATCAAGAGAAATTGGATAAGAGAATTTGGACATGAGAAATTGGATAAGAGCATTTGGATATCTATTATATAAAACAAGGAAATTGGATACAAGAAAATATAAGAGATGAGATTTTGAGGAATGAGAGGAGGTGGGGAATTTTGCACATACATCCCCGGTTTTTGTATTTTTGCCCATGGACCCTCCCCACACACCCACCCACACTTTTATTCTCACCCCTTCCGACCATTTTTTTCCAGTTCTTTGAAGATTTTGAATCTTATCCTACTAGGACAAAGCTTTGTCCTACGTGGCAAGTTTGTCCTATGTGGTAATGACAATTTTGGGGGGACTTAAATTTTGGGGGAAAACTTAAATTTGGGGGGAAACTTGAAATTTTGTGGGAAAACTTGAAATTTGGGGAACTTGAAATTTGTGGGGGAGAAAAACTCAGCCATTAAATAAACCGTGCCCTATGGGCACGGGTAATGACTAGTCTATTCTATATTTGAGAGCATTTTTTGAAATTTTGTCCTAGGTGGACATCTTTGTCCTACATGGACAAATGACTAGGACAAAAGTTGGGATGAGGTTTGTATTTGGGGGGAAAACAATTAGTTAAGTTCTTTGAAATTTGAAGTTTGAATTTGAAAACAAAAGTTTTGGGGGGGCTTTTGAAAAATTTGAAAACAAAAGTTTGAAAACGAAAAAATTTGAAAATCGTTCGAAAACAAAACGTTTCAGCCGCACAGTCCAAGCAAAAACTGAAAACAAAAGTTTGAAAAGGAAAAAATTTGAAAAAATTTGAAAACAAAACGTTACAGCCGCATCCAGTGCTCCGCGCATCAATCGCATCGTGTACACCTGGCTGTTTAGCTTCGCGCTGGATGTCCTCTACGAGCTGAGCATTCCTGCTCTCGTGTTCTCGACGATGGGCGCTTGTGGTTTCCATGGGCAATCTCCACTTGGACGAGCTTATCCAAAGAGGATACACTCCCTTAAAAGGTGCTGGTTTCAATCAATCAGGGACACAACTTGGTGACCATTATTTTCATGATGTTGTATGTATCTGCAGACGAGAGCTACTTTCTCGACTCGGGCAAGATGGTAAGGAGATCTCTTGGTGCCATGGGGTCCGCCGCACCAAGTTCGACGTCAATCTCGAAGCCTGGAGAGTCGAGATCGAGTCCGGAGAACTGCTCGCGAGCAGGTGGCTGGTGGTTGCCCCAGGCGAGAATGCCGATCCTCTGCTCCCCGAGATCCTGGGCGTGGATAGGTTCTGCGGGCGTGTGATCCGGAGGCGGAGTTCCGGATGCAGAGGGTGCTGGTGGTGGGCTGTGGCAACTCCGGCATGGAGGTGTCGCTGGACCTCTGCCGGCATGGAGCCTTGCCTTTCTTGGTTGTCAGAAACAACATAAGTTTTACCTAATACATAAATTTTTAAGGCATTTAATAGGGGAAAAAACACCGACCCCATGAAGATCGTGTTGTTTCAGGTGCATGTGTTGCCTAAAGTTGTGAATGCCTTATGTTCGACAATGTATACACCATTACTCCTCTGCCCATATTGCATAAAGAAATTTGGAGATGTATTTAGATTCCTTTACCTTTCCCAAATCTGCACACCAAATGTTTGTACAAATGCTCAAAACTTTGCATCATTTTTTTTGAAGGCAAGTGCTTTATTAAAGCTACTGCTAATTCAGTATCTTCTTACGAACTGAGTCAAACAATGAGTCAAACAATGAGATCATTTTTGTATGTGCTCATGCTACTGCTAATTCAGTATGTGCTCATGCTACTGCTAATTCAGTCAAAAAATGAGTCATTTTTGTATGTGCTCATGCTACTGCTAAATTAGTATCTTCTTAAGAACTGAGTCAAACTTTGCATCATTGTTTGACTCATTTTTGACTCATTTTTGAAGGCAAGTGCCCATTTTGTCTACTAAAGTGATCACCGCTGCAGAGTTAGCAGTGTGCCATAATGATTCCCTCCAATTTTCTTATGAAAATACAGGATGCTTTTTTATTACTCTAATATACACATTTTACATTTACTTACAGGTAATAGTAGTTCACACTAATAACTTGAAGGACAGGACTCTGACAGGGAACACAAGAAAATTATTATTATTTGCCCACAAGGAAAAAAGAGAAAAATGTGTAGACCGCTAATCTACAACTTTACAACCACGCTGCTGACTAGACGGGGATGCCCCAATCCGAGCTGGTCGGCCTCCAACGAGCAGCTCTCCCTTCCCAGCTTCGCGGCGTGGCATCGGAGCTAGAAGCACAAAAGGCTTGCAAGCGCCGCTTGACCAGCAAATTGCACGCGGTAGACCAGGCCCAGCTCCCACATTCTGTCGGATTTGCAATCCCGCTCATACCCTTTGAGGTCAGATTTTGATACAACCACAAATGAGCTTTCATCAAATGTCATGAGATTCCCCGTGGTGAGGGGTGATGTTGATTTTATAACTGGATAGCTCAAACATCTCGGAATGTCGGTATTCTTCAATAGCAGGCAGTAGTACTCTTGGACAGCCTGCCACTGAGGAGAAGCTAAAAGAACTCTTGGCCTGATTAATCTCACATGCTCATATGCTGCAGCTGGTGTCATCTGTTTGTGTCGCACCAGATAACACAGAACAATTGTTATGCTTCGTCCTCGCCTAGCTTTACAATGAACATATGTCGTCAAAAATTTGCGTCATGAGGGGGGAAATTCAAAACTTCCAAAACTTCAAAAAGCCATCATTTTGTGATGAGGTTTCAAAATTCAAACATCCCTCCAAATCATGGCTCTCTCTCTCTCTCTCATCTGTCTTTCTTTGTATACAGAAATTTTGGGGTGTTTTTTCCTGCAATTTTAGTGAAATTTTCCCTTCTACATTCGATCCTGAAATTTCGGTCTCTCTTCTTCTCAGGTAATCTCTAGCTCCGCATCCAGCTCCGTTCAGAGCTGCTGACGTCGCCACCCAGCTCTGCACCAGAGCTTAATAGCTGATGGCTTTGACTGAGTGCCGAAGAAGAGAGGCCGCATGCTGGCAGAGAAGAAATATTTTTCTTTCTTTATGATTGTAGACTGGCACGGAAGAACAGGCTGGCACGTGGGATATTTCCAAAGTTTATGTTATTTCGATTTGCAGGCTGGCACGAAAGAACATCTATTTTATTTCCCTGGCTCGATCCTCATCACAGACTCAATATTTAAATTTCAACATCTTAGGGTTTACATGATTCTATTAGCATCTGATGTGAAAATAAAATTGGGTTATTTAATTATCGAAATTGAGTAGTTTTGCACTTTTGGTTTCTGATTTTGTGTTCTTGATGAACCATGATTCATTTGATTTGGTGTCTGGTATTTTTTAAAATATAAGCTTCAGGGTTTCGTTCATTACATTCAATGTTCCCAATTAAAGCATATTATATACTACATTATTTACTGCTACCATAGTTCTTTGTGGCGTTCTATTAAAGCTACTGCTAATTCAGTATCTTCTTACAGAGATCATTGTTTGACTCATTTTAGTCTACTAAAGTAATTTTTTTAAATCTTCTGCAGGATGTAGATATTTAAAAAAGAACCTATACGAGAAAGAAAGGTCAGTATCTCGCACTTGGTTTTTGTTATTTGAAAACGATATACTTCTAGCATGATTTTGCCTCACTCTGCAGCGGGGAAAACATCAAAATATGAGTCAAAAAAATTAGTGGCATAGAAGGAGGATTCTAAAAGAGAGGACACTGAGGTGTTGTTGGAATCCTCATTGACATGAGATACTATTAATGAAAAACTTCAATTTTCCCAGTTGCGTGCTTTTGTGTATCTGCAAAGCGTAATAAGTCAGATCTTCGTGTATCCTAAAAGTCTGTGTGTTTATGATCGATGTTGCATATATAATGATGGGATCTTTACTAGATTCCCAGTACTAGCAACTCAACAAAAAAACTTTAACAGACAGTCTTGGAGCAAAAAAAAGAACTTCTCCTATCGTATTTCCGCGCCTATTTCTATCAAAATTTGTGTTTTTTATGCTCTTAGTTGTTTCCATTTTGTTTCTTGCTTAATAAATCCTCTTTGTTATTTAGTAAATTTTGTAACAATGAATTTGGTAGTGTGCAAGAACACTTTTCAAGCTTTCAGTGTAAAGCTTTGGGCTAACTATTAAGATTTCTATATTCAATGCTGCATTTGGGTCCTTTTCTTTTGCTCATTTTAGTTTTTATTATCCACGCAAGTAATTGGGAGATATTGTAGTTCGTCAACGGGATCCAGTTTCTAATTAACCATGGAATCCAGTTTCAAATTTTAGGATCAATTAATCAGTTCATGTATGATGATTACTTGACATTTATGTATCAATTGCTAAATGATTAGAAGAAAACAAATACTGTATATATGCTTTGTTGACACTCCATGAGATTACTTGGCGATGCATCCCTCTCTAACATTTGGTTAATTTCTTTGTAGAAATCCAGTTTAGGATACCTTCATTTTAACATTGGGTTACCATTGGGCTATTGCTAGATGAAATCCAGTTGGATATCAATCTGAACCACATTACCGACGTGAGGCTGAAGTAGGTGAGTACAAACGTTTCGATGTACATTATCAAAATGTATTATCCATTGAGAATTAGTAAGGATTTTGCTTGATTTATCGTTAGTGAATTAAAATGCAAGTTAATTGTATTGGTATTACTTAGCTTATGCATATAATTCGTCTGTAATTTTAATTATGACTAGATAAGTGTGATGTTGAGATTCTAATATGGCTTATGAAGTTTAGATGAGTGTTTAGATAACTGTGTGGTTTTTTCCTTCTTTTTTTTCGTTGAGGTAATTAAAATGAGGAATGGTTTTGAGACTGCTCTAACCTTTTTAAGACTTTTTTCTTGAATTTTGTCAGGACTGCTGAGAGATCGCCTTTGTCGATGTCGTACGAGGAGTCGTTGAACCGCATGTCGTCACTTATGACGAGGTATACCCGAGCTGCTAGGTCCAATAAATGCAACAACTTTCATACAATGTTTGATTATTTGAAGGCAAGTAGGATCCTCTGAGTTTTTTCGTTGAAAGATTTGATGTTTTTGTATTGATTATTTGGGTTTTGGTAGATTCTGGCATTGGAAGAACACATTTCGTGATTGAATATGATTCATGTTGCCAATACCAATGGGAAGGAAAATGATGTAATATTTGTGCTTTTCCTGAATTTGTGTTAATATTTGAGGTAATTATTTTTTTTGCATCGATATTTTCGTAGGGTTCTACTTGCACGTTCACATACTATGCAACACCTTCTTGATTCCTCCTCTAAGGCCTGCTACACACGCCGTTAACCCAATTTTGTTGAAATGCTCATCTTGCAAATGAATCATTCGATTCTTTTTTCCAGTGGTTCTAACATCTTTTTTTCTTAAATTATTGAAAGGCATTATTATTTGGTTGTTTTTTTTCGTTTTTTGTTAGATTTGGGGTAGAGTTTGCTATAAAAGTTTCGTTGCTTTTTCTGTTTGTTTGTTTATTTGAATTTGAAGTCCAAGTGTTAAGCTTCATAGCCAATAGTCATTGAGTTAGATCTTTTTTGGGATAAAGTCTTATGAATAGAGAGTTATCATTGCATTTAAGCGGCTGAGGCCATAATGGCTTTCCCAATAGTCATTTTAAGGGAAGAGAATTGGTTATGGTTGAAACTTGGGGGTGAGAGATTTTTTATGAGTAAACTGAAACTTAACTTTTGGGTGGAAAATTTTGGGAGTAACTGAAATTTTAGAGGTGAAATATATATATATAAACAAATTTGGACTCAAAGCTCATCTCAATTCTCAAAGGTCCGCTATCTTTCTCTATCTAGAACAATTTGTTTCTCTCTCCATATCCCAATGTAGGAAGGAGTCAAGGATGAATACCATTAGCCGAAATATTCATATGTACAATGTCATAATGGGGCTTTATATGCTCAATTGGTGGGAGATAACTATCCAGTATCCTTTTTTCTGGCATTTTTAATTATGATTTCTTTTTTCTTATGTACAATGTCATAATGGGGCGCTATATGTACAATGTCAAAGGTCCGCTGTCTTTTTTCTTTGAGGGTAACTAAATTCTCTGAGAACTAAATTTTGTGGGAATTAAGATTTTGAGGGGGACCAAATAGTTATTGCGTTTTAATTATTGTTCGTTTAAAATTAGGGGGTCCAAGATTTTGAGGAGAAATTTTAATTGAACCGTGCCCTTAGGGCACGGGTTATGACTAGTATATATATATATGGCATGGAAATCTGTCAAACCATAATAATACCTTGATGTCATGAGTCATGTATGTGATGTCATGTCAAAGATGGATCAAACTTTTTACACTAATAAGTTTATCCATTCTGCCTTAGCCAATGGTTTATTATGAATCGATATTAAGTCACTGTGACATTAACCTTATATATATATATATATACTGGAGGAGCCGAGTTTCATCTTGACCATGAATTTTGATGAGTGTTTATTGTATATAGTCTTTCACTCTTTTTCATGCACGTTTTACATCGTTTCATTCTCCATTCCTCCCCGTTTTCTCCGTTTTGTCTCTTCTTTTGCTTTTGTGGTCCCTCACATGATTTGTAGGAAATATATTCTGATTAGGAACCATATGGCGAGATCTTAGCACAAAGAGGCAAAAGGAGCAAAGCCGGGGAGTCAATTGGTGCAAAGAAGAAGATTTAGTGAACAACTGCCACCCACGCGGCCGCGTCACCATATCTCACACGGCTGCATCAAACTACCCAAGAAACAACATCCACATAGCCACGTCAAATACCACCAAACGGATGCGTCAGAGGACCTAAAGATTAAAGAAAAAGATGGAAGATCAGAGACTTTCGCGGCCTGCACGGACGAATTTGACGCGGCCGCGAATTTACAACGACGAGAGTAGATCGACATGGTGGCGGCAAAATACGATGCGGCATCGTAACCGTTTTCGGCGTGGCCGCGTCTCTATTGATGCTATCGGGTCGCTGAAGCCCCAATCCTACTTGCGCAAAAGAACGATGCGACCACGTCGTTTCTGACGCGGTCGCGTCGGACCAGTTTCCTAAGGCGGCTAGGGCGAAAACTGGGGGGCTATTTTGGTCTTTTGGGCACACGTATATACGCGCCCCTTCATCCTCTTGCGAGAGGAATCCTTCTTTTAGCCATTTTTTGTTATTTCCTAGGGTTTTGGGCAAGTTTGTAAGGATTCTAACTCTTTTATTTTGTTATTTTCATTGTTCTAATTGCTTATTAGTGTAATACTTTATCTTTGCTTAATAGAAATTTTCTCCCATTGTTACTATTGTCTTGTTTTATCATCTATTGCTATTCTAATCTGAATCTATGGCTTTGATGCCTACCCATTGCTAGAAACCTCTTCTATTGCAATGGGTAGTGAGTAGTTTTCTTCTAAGGTAATGGGATGAACCCCATTGGATTAGGGCCATGGGTTGAACTAACTAATTGATTTAATTGCTGATCTAGTTGAGTTTAGGGGTATACTTGGACGATTATTATCGTCGTACATTCGACCCCCTCCCTTGGAGGTGATCGGATTGGCCGTCGACTAAAAGTCGGGACCGATCCAGGGATCCGATCCCTACAACGATCCATATTATCGATGTGACTAACCACCAACAGGTATCGATTAAGAGCTCTTCCAATGTAGGTCTAATCCTCGAACGCCACTGTGGGCGGGAGGAAGATTGAGGATATTCGTCGAGCGTAATGCGCCCAACGTACACCAATGCCTCGGAGACCACTAACATCGGTGTATGTTGGGTTGGCCTATTATTGCATCGCGACAGCGGGGGGGGGGGGGGGGGGGGTATGACATGACACAAGGGAATAACCTATCATGGATCACGACAGTGGGGATAGGTGAATGCCCTTAAGGTCACACGACCTTTCCCGAGTCCCAATGAACCTGGCAACCGGTTGATTACTTGTTTAACCCTAACCTTAGTCAAATGGCGGGGATTCCCCATGACCTAAAGCTTTTATCCCTTGATCCACAGTCTTTCTACCATTCACCAACCTATCACTAACACTATTACGTAGCTTTCATTCAAAGACCCATAAAACCGATACTCATTGACCGCCTCCTCGTGTTCGACCTGTAAGCGACTACAACGACCTATGCGCTGCAGTTTTATTAGCATTGACCCTTCGGGGCCCAATCAGCTTTTTGGCGTGGTGCCGGGGAGGCACGAATTGATATTGGTTTTAGTCTTTGTCGAGAGACTACGTATTTCTTTACCATATATTCACTTCTCCATTTTTCTTATTTTGCAAGTGAATACAGGTTTGTACGATGATGTTGGCCACTACGAGAACCACACTAGCCCTTGCAAAAAAGATGGACAGCCTGACACAACATTTAACCCAGTTGAGAATGAGAGCAGCTTCCTTCAATCCAACCGTGTCAGTGAGCCAGGGTGTATACCACATGCAAGGACACATACATTACCAGCATCAACTTGCAATCCACCCCAGCGATCCTTTTCCTTGCCTACCCTACCATCATTGGCCGGACTACCCCACCCCTCCACATCAAGATTTACTTGTGGACACACTGTATTCTTTCCTGCAACTGACACCACTTGATAGGATCGTGATGGATAGTCCTGTTACAGAGGTCACCTGCAGCATTGAGTACTAACCTCCACCTGAGAGACTCGACCTTGAGCAAGAACCGATTACACCCCAAGAGGAGGTACTGCATGTCATTGAAGCATGCTACCGGATTAGTACACTAATGCCACCACTGGGGAAACCTCCAGTTCAGAAGCTACAAGACACAAATGCCACCATGCTCCTTACTGGGACAATGAACCTTCAAGGGACACGCCGCATGGCGAGGAGGTAGGGGATATCAAATCCCCAGAGGTAGATCTTAAACCTCTCCCCCTAATTTAAAGTATGCCTTCTTAGGGGAGAATTCCACGTACACAGTCATCATCAACGCCTCATTGTCTAACACTGAACTTGACGACCTCATTGCTATCCAACAAAAATTTAGAAACGTCATAGGATACTCGATCGATGATATAAAAGGTCTTAGCCCTGGTAGGTGTAGTCATAGGATCATTCTTGAGGACGAGAGTGCCACCTCTATTGAGCCTCAAAGACACATTAACCCTAAGATGAAGGAGGTGGTCAAAAGGAAGTTTTGAAACTACTTGAAGCGGGAATAATCTATCCTTTCTCAGATAGTAGGTGGGTTAGCCCGGTACAGGTAGTTCCAAAGAATGGATGAATGGCGGTGATTAAGAATGATAAGGACGAGCTCATCCCCACTCGGATTGTCACCGGGTGGAGGATGTTGTAACGACCCGATTCCCGGGCCCGTTACTTTTTGGTATTTGCGCAGGTCCTGCAGTTAACCAGTGAAAACAAAATAGCCACGATGTAGAGATGTACAAAAATACCCAAATAGTGTCCAATTATTACATCCATATTATACAAAATGGTCCAACAATCGTACATGAAGGAAAGTAAATACAACTGGATACAACTCTGAAGCTGCAGACTCATGGTCAAATTCTGGCGCTATTAACTCTAGAGCATCTGCTTCCATTTGTACATCGTCTGCGGTGCCACAGAGATGGAACCGTAGGTAAGTCACAACAATTCTAGCAGTAGAAACAAAGTAGTGCAAAAGTATGGAGCATACTATAGTAAACAAAAGATGGTCATGCAGGTGCAAAAAATAAAGTATGGGCAGACATGTATGTAAGAGTGATAATTAAAATACTGGTAACTATTCAGATGTGGTAAGTGATGCATGTAATGCATAAAGTAAAGATGACTGAACTAGAGCAATAACTATGGCATGGCAAATGGTAGCAACAATATTTTGACCACAGACAACGTGATGACGATAGTTAGACATCCATGTGGTTGTAGCAACACTTAGGGAAGTGAGCGTCGTTTGGCTATCTAATAGTGTAGGCAGGCCAAATAATAAGAAGTCTAACTTAAATTCCAAATCAGCCAGTCAGTCAGGGCTTGAAGGCACAGGTCACTTCAAAGACCGCAGGAATAAGTCCTTGGTTGACCAACCCCCTTCCCATTTCATTTCTTGACACTGATTCGATCGTAATTCAAGACCGCTCATTATTAAATCGTTCTATCACGTTCGAGTAGTCTCGACTTAGTCCGTAGAATAGTAGTAGTCGTGACTGAAGCAATGGTATCAATTAATTATCAATTAGTGCAACACCAATCAAACTAGTGCATCAGTCTTAATTGCTGCAAGGGCCCAATAGTGTGCTCCGTAAATGCCTGAAGGCCCAATAGTGTGTTCCGTAATGTGCTCCGTAAATGCCCGAAGGCCCAATAATGTTTTCCGTAATGTGCTCCATAAATGCCCGAGGGACCAATAGTGTGTGTGACAACCATAAACACAAATACGTGTGAGTACTTGCGTACAGTAAAACACAGTAGGAGGTGGTTGATACTTGCATATACATATACGGTAGTTACTTACATACACCCGGTAATTACTTGCACAAGCACAGTAGTTACTTGCAACACACATAAATACGGTATTTACTTGTTGAAAAGTCAAGGCAGAAGACTCAACAGAGAATATCAGTCCTGAGCAATACTTTGAAGTCCAACAACTATGATATCTAATTCCATAAAAGTGCACTATCTCAATTTAGTCCTGAGCAATGCTTTGAAGTCCAACAACTATGATATTTAATCCCATAAAAATGCACTATCTCAATTCAGTCCTCAGCAATGCTTTGAAGTCCAACAACTATGATATCAAATTTCATAAAAGTTTACTATCTCAATTTAGTCCGAGCAATGATTTGAAGTTCAACAACTATGATATTTAATCTCATAAAAGTGCACTATCTCAATTTAGTCATTTGGTCATTCCACTATTGATTAGTCCTCAAGTTAATTAGGTCTCTAGTCAATTGTTCAAGTCAATAGCTGTTCTGAGACTAGGTGTTAGGTCCTAAGTTCATACGAGTACACTATCCAGATTTCCAAAGTTAGAATTAGAGTGACTTACTCTTTTAGAGATTGCCGTGGTAAGATGAGATTGGAGCTGTAGCTTCTAAACATGCTGGCACACGAGAACTCGTACCTGAAAACACAAGAAGTCATCAGTTATAGGCTACCCTATTTTTATTTATTAAATCTGATCGTTTT
Source organism: Scilla litardierei (assembly GCA_030789695.1). NCBI lineage: Eukaryota > Viridiplantae > Streptophyta > Magnoliopsida > Asparagales > Asparagaceae > Scilla > Scilla litardierei. The sequence goes on along the minus strand of JAULAV010006495.1, from coordinate 253 downwards.
GATTTTCAAAACTGGCTAAAACTGTGTCAGAAAACGTTCTAAATTTTTCTATATGCTAGATATGATGAAAATAATTTTACTGTAGGAGGAAATATTTTTCAGAAGCTTGTAGTAATTTTTATAATTTTTAAAAGTTTAAAATAGGTTTAAAACTAATTTTTAATTAAGTACGTAATTATTCAATAATTTATTCCGGATGCAATCTGCATCGAAAAGTTGCGAATGAACTGTCAAAATGGCAGTCTCGGAGAGT
>JAULAV010006494.1:0-33633 GCA_030789695.1 Scilla litardierei | reverse complement strand
CTCGATCCCACGACCACTTAATGGCAGTTATGGGGGGAGGCTGGCATGGCGCAGTGAGCGGCGGCAGGGGGCGGATTGAGGGGGCACGATTGGGGGCGGACGAGCAACGTGGGTCGGGGGCAATCACGGCGGAGGTCTATAAAGGGGCTAGGAGGACAACAGGACAGGGGACCGCATCTCAGGTATCTAGAACCTAAGGTACTCCATCAACGACCTAGTTCCCCCATATCATTTCCTTCCTCCCCCGCTCGCGCCGTGAGACGCCGTTCCGATCTCCTCACGAGTCGAACCGTCTCCGCCGGGCCTCCTCTTTCAGATCTCTGTCTGACTTAGGCATCGGAGGGGTTTTGGCCGGAACCAAGGTCCGGCCCCCCTGACGAGTGTTCTCGTCTTCGCAGGAGGATACCCAATCAACGGGCCGAGGCTTCCCCTCCGCCCTTCGCCGACCACGCAACAAGCTGGACGACTGAGGTTCCCCCTCGTCGACCGACCGCCGAGGCCGAGCGCAACCGCCCGAGGCCGAGCGCAACCGCCCGAGGCCGAGCGTCTCAACCCAGGCCGAGGCTACCCCTCGTCCTACCAACGACCGAGGACCCCGAGACGACCCAGTCGACGCGCTCCACGACGTCGGCAGACCCGATTCGAGCCTCTACAGCACCAACTTGACTCGCCCGAGGGACCCAAGCGGGCCCCTTGACCACGTTGACCGGGTTATCCACGGTCAACGCTTTGTAGTGAGAAAACACTCTGAAACATCTGGCGCCGTCTGTGGGAAACGGAAACCGTCCCACAAAGCAGCAAACCACACCAACAATGGCACGAGCCAGCAATGGAAGGAAGCGCATGCCCCCCATCCCGGAGGAGGGGAATGGCGCATCAAACGGCAACCCCGAGGACACGCCCGTCGGCGGCCACCCCGCCCTCTCAACCGAAGAGACCGGCGGCTCAGAACTGGCCACGCAGGGACAGCTCCGCGCTCTGGCTCAGGAGACCAACGCGAGCCTCCAGACGTTGGTCGCGACGGTACAGCAGCTCGTCGGCCCTGCGCCGTCCAACGGAGGCACGTTGGACGATAGCCATCGATGGGCGGGGGGTCCCCCGCACTTGCGGTCCGCCGTGGTCGACGACCACGGGACCCAGAAACCGAACACGGAGCGTCGGTTCACGCTGTCAGGCTCTCGTCAGGCGAGGTCATGCGCCTCCTCCCCTTATCGTGAAAGGAGCCGAAGAGAAACCGAAGGGACGGAGGGCGAATCGATGACGGCATCATCTCGTCGGTCACGGTCGTCCCGCCGCAGGAGAAGCGAACGACACCACTCAAGAGACCGATCACGACGGAGCAGGAGCTCCCGCAGGAGGAGTCGGGAGCGTCGGGCCAGCCCGACCCCCAGCGTGGCGAGGGCCGTGGAGCCAGCCCCGCTGGTGCCTGTGCTTCCTCCACCCCCGATCGAGCCAGAGGCAGGCGACTGCCGCATCCCCGGGGGCATCCACGGAGACCAGTGCCCCTTATCACGGAGAATAACCGACGCACGGGTCCCCTCTCGATTCAGGATCCCGGTGCTGGGAAAGTACGACGGGATAGGGGACCCGGGACACCACGTGATGGACTACGAGGGGGACATGTCCTTCCAGGGAGCTGACGATGACCTGCTTTGTCGGGGCTTCTATTCTACTCTCAGGGGAGCGGCGAGGACCTGGTACCACAGCCTGCCCGGCCGCTCCATCGACAGCTTCGAGGAACTCACCCAGTTGTTCTGCAAACAGTTCATGGCGGGGAGGCAGATCAAGCCTGGTGCTGAACATCTGTTCAACATAGTGCAAGGCCCGGCCGAGCCGCTCCGACAGTTCATGCGCCGCTTCAATGCGGAAAGGCTGAACGTGAACAGCCCTCCTGACCTGGTGGTCCAGATGGCCCTTAAGAAAGGGCTTCGCCACAGAGGCCTCAAGAAGTCCCTACACAACGATCCCCCGAAGGACCTCCCCGGGATCATGGCGAGGGCCGAACGCTTCATGCTGACCGAGGAGGCCTTGGCCGAGGATGCAGGAAAAGCCACTCGAGGGACCAAGCGCGGCGACGGCGGACGAGTCAGCCCTGAAGGGTACCGGACCGAGAAGAGGCAGAGGAACAGACAGCAGGGAAAAAGCGCGAGGGACACCACCCCAGACGCCGTCCTCGCCCAAGTACAGAAGGAAGAGCGAGCTGATTGCCCCCCACCGAAGGCTAAAAGAGGGGGGAAGAACAGGGAGAAGTACTGCAAGTACCATAAGGACGATGGCCATGACACTGAAGACTGCTGGCATTTGAAGAAGGACATTGAGAAGCTGATGAGCCGGGGGCACGCCAGGAACCAGGCCGACGAGCCGGCCCACGGAGAAGGGACCTCCACGCAGCCAGACAAGGGGAAGAAGGTCAACACCGTCCAAGGTCCCCTCTGCATCATAGAGTGAGTGGGCGATGTCTCTCCCCCCGGTTGCAGCCTAGTAAGAGGGAGTTATCTAGGTTTACATCCCTCTGTCTACCTTCATTTCCTTTTTTCCTTTTCCTCCAAATGTACCGGTCCGACAGGACTCTTGAGAGTACAAATGCATTCCCTTTTTATCTTTTCTTAAATCCCCGACGGAGTTGACATGTCACCAATAGCGCAAAAGAATGGGGACCGCCGCCTCACTGGAGGAGGAAGAGGAGCTTTGCCCTCGCCGACTGACTCCTGCGCTCATAAGTCTGGGGGCAATTCCCCCAGCAGGCACGGACGCCGACCGGTCCTAAGCCGAGGAGCTTTGCCCTCGCCGACCGACTCCTGCGCTCGCAAGTCTGGGGGCAGTTCCTCCAACAAGCACAGACGCCGACCGGTTCTAAGTCGAGGGACTTTGCCCTCGCAGACCGACTCCCGCGCTCATAAGCCTGGGGCAGTTCCCCCAGCAGGCACGGACGCCGACCGGTCCTAAGCCGATGAGCTTTGCCCTCGCCGACCGACTCCTGCGCTCATAAGTCTGGGGGCAATTCCCCCAGCAGGCACGGACGCCGATCGGTCCTAAGCCGAGGAGCTTTGCCCTCACCGACCGACTCCTGCGCTCGCAAGTCTGGGGGCAGTTCCTCCAACAAGCACAGACGCCGACCGGTTCTAAGTCGAGGGACTTTACACTCACAGACCGACTCCCGCGCTCATAAGCCTGGGGCAGTTCCCCCAGCAGACACGGACGCCGACCGGTCCTAAGCCGAGGAGCTTTGCCCTCGCAGACCGACTCCTGCGCTCATAAGTCTGGGGCAGTTCCCCTAGCAGGCACGGACGCCGACCGGTCCTAAGCCGAGGAGCTTTGCCCTCGCCGACCGACTCCTGCGCTCATAAGTCTGAGGGCAGTCCCCCCAGCAGGCACGAACGCCGACCGGACCTAAGCCGAGGAGTTTTGCCCTCGCCGACCGACTCCAGCGCCTATAAGTTTGGGGGCAATTCCCCCAGCCGACGCGAACGTCATCCAATCCTAGGCCAAGAACGAGGCAGCAACGCAAAATACACGAGAAGTCCGAGTAAGTCAATTTCGTTTATAATAGTTAACCAGGGTACAAAAACGTGTCTTATTTACAGGGAATCAAGGCGAAGGAAACACTCTACAAATAATCCACTCACGACGAATGACAGAGTTCTTCACCTACAGAAGCTAGATCGACACCGACAGAGTAAAATTGGTTGACAAAAGACCCAAAGTAGTTAGCCCAAGCTAGCAGCCATGCAACCAGCAATTATTGGCCACGGAGCCGATAACGAAGCCGAAGGAGATAGCGGGGGCCAGGGATCCATTTCAAGTAGACTGGCCCAAAGCGAAGCGGATGCTTAAAAATTTGAGGATAAGGCCGGGAGGGACGGCTTAGGGAGCCCGAGCTCGGGAGGACACATCCTCGGGCACTTCGCCCTGCTCGGAGCGAGGGGGATCGACCGGCGGAGGGGCTTGCCGAACACGCTCCGCACATTCCCGGAAGGAAGACTGGACGACTTCGACGATCCGAGGGGCGATGAGGTCTTCATACTTACCGAAGGCCTCCCTGAGAACCTCGAAGATCCTCTTCCCCAGGGTCTCGACGACGCCCTTCTCCACCTCCTCTGCAAGCTGCATCACCTGGCGCCGATCCGACAGTTCCCTCTGAAGCTCCTCCCTCTCCAGGCGGAACGACTCCGCCGCTTCCTCAGCCGACTGATGAGCATCCTCCAGCTTTCCTTGGAGGTCACCCACTCGTCCCTCCAGCTCGGCCACACGGAGGTTGAGACGCCGAGACTCCATCTGGGCCTCCGTCATAGCCACCTCAGCCGCCCCGGCCCGCTCCTGAGCCCTCATGGAGGACTCCTCCAGCTCCCTCAAGCGGACGGCTCGACACTGCAACTCCACAGCGAGCGCTGAACCCTGAGAAGACGAGACATGGGCTAAGAAGAGGATAAAGAGAAAGAGAGGATAGCAAGATAACCGAACCTGTTGAAGGATCCAGACCAAGGAATCCGACATCTTGTCAACCGGGATCTTCTTGAGGAGGCTGCGGTCCCGGGGAGGGACGGAGACCTCGGCAACCTGCTGGGCCAGGGCTCGGTCAACAAACATCGAACTCCCAGGGACGATGATCGAAGCCAAGTCGCTCGCCAACAAGGCCCCGACCCCCGGTGATACGGGCGAAGACGCTGCGAGGGGGGTGGCTGACAAAGCTACCGAAGGAACCCCGGCGGTCGCCACGGGAAGCGCGGAACCTACCGGACTGGAGGGATCCACGTCCTCCCTCCTCTTCTTTCCTCCGTGGGGCTCCGAAGGCGCCGGAGGGGAACGCTTCCGCCTCGCACCATCCTCACCCCCGGGAAGGGGATCGCCAGAAGAAGAGGCGGGAGGCGTGGCCACCACCTTACCCACGGAAGGCTCGGCTCGGCGCACTTCCTCCTCAACGGTCCTCCGAGGCGCCCTTCCAGAGGTACTACCTCGGCTCCGAGCGGCTCCACGACGGATCAGCTCATCGACGTCACGGACGAACTCGCGGCCTGCCATCCCTGCAAAGGAGACCGAAATCAGGATGAGTCATAGGGCGATCCGAGGATGAAAAAGCGACCTACCCGGAGACCACAAGACGGCCTTCAGGAGTAGGTCGTCCAATAAAGACCAGATGGATTTCGATTCCAAAGGAAGAGCCGACAGCAGCGCGGCGGCTGCCTGTTCAGCGTCAGAAAGGGCTAACGGCAGGCGAGGCTGGACGGACGCGCCCCAGCTTGTCAGAATCTGGGCATCACCCAAGAAGACCACAAAGACATAATCCGAGCTCCAATCCCCCGACCAGCGGGGTAGCCCGATCAGACATTCCCTCCTCGAACGGGCTCGGAGGTGACCCCCCGGCCCGACCGTCTGGACCTGGTAAAAGTGGAATAGAAGGGGGAGAGACGGCTCCAGGCCGCGGGTGCAGCAGAGCGTGGCGAAGCCCGTCAGTACCGCAATCGAGCAAGGGGTAAACTGACAAAGCGGCACCATGAGATACTCCATGACCTGGATAAGGAAGGGATTGAGCGGAAAACGAAGACCCATGTGAAACATTTCGACGTAGACGCCGACTTCATTGCTCCTCGGAAGGCAAATCCGCTCGTCGACGAATGGAACTCGGACATCGTACGGGAAGCAGAGATACCTTTCCCGGATCTCTGAGACCACCAAAGGAACGGTCCTCGACGGCGTACAGAGGATGACCGGGGGCACGTTAAGACGCACGGCAGCCGACGCCACGTCATCGCAGGCGTAGTCTGGGAATAGCTTCCCCTTCCCCTTATCTTGGAGGGGACGACTCCCGGAAGAGGAACCTGATCCCACTGGCCAGGGCCTACCCCGCCTGGACTCTGGAGAATCCCTCGCCCCTCGGCCAGAGCCACCTATCCTAAGAGCAGCCATAATACGAGAGCGAGAAAGAAATTACCTTTTAGCTAGTTTGAAGGAGGCGAAGAAGCGAAGGCGACGGGAGACTCCGAGTTGTAGAAAGCCTAGAGCAATGGGAAGAGCAAGAAAGGAGAGGAGATCAACGCAGCTGGGGATCTTATATATCGGACGCAGGGACGAATTCGAAGCGCCTGACAATAACGCGTGGCAGGACTCGAAGAACCGGCGGCGTTTCGAAATCGGCGCCAGGGGAAGTCCAATCGATCCGCCTCATCATGACCTACATTTATGACCACGCTTCGATTAAAGCGCCACTCGGAATCCCAGGAGGCACAGCGGCCGAACCGAGCAAGCCAAGGCCGGTCGACCCCACCAAGGGCGGCTCACGAACCCCTCGGCTTCTCGACTTAAGACGACCCCACGAGCGATGGGGATAAGCTTGTAGCTACACGTGGCAGCATCAGAAGACCGACGGCGCTTCGGAGCCCGCGCCTTAAAAGTATCGAACGGACCAACTCATGATGACGACTAATAAATGAGTCGACATCGATTGGCGAGCCTGTCAAAGTCGGGGGAAGTCACATCGGCCGAGCCGAACCGGCCGAGGCCGATCGACCCAACCGATGGGGGCAATTGTTACGCCTATTTGGCCGAGGCCCGAAAGACACGAGCCCGAAAACCCGACCCCCGGTCAAGAGCCCATCTGAGCACTCAGGCCCACTCGATAAGGCCCTATCGGGGACTCCCCCGAATGTAGATCCGACCCGGCCCCGGTAACATACGGGTCACTCACCCACTCCTGCGATAACCGCTCTCTCGATCCCACGACCACTTAATGGCAGTTATGGGGGGAGGCTGGCATGGCGCAGGGAGCGGCGGCATGGGGCGGATTGAGGGGGCACGATTGGGGGCGGACGAGCAACGTGGGTCGGGGGCAATCACGGCGGAGGTCTATAAAGGGGCTAGGAGGACAACAGGACAGGGGACCGCATCTCAGGTATCTAGAACCTAAGGTACTCCATCAACGACCTAGTTCCCCCATATCATTTCCTTCCTCCCCCGCTCGCGCCGTGAGACGCCGTTCTGATCTCCTCACGAGTCGAACCGTCTCCGTCGGGCCTCCTCTTTCAGATCTCTGTTTGACTTAGGCATCGGAGGGGTTTTGGCCGGAACCAAGGTCCGGCCCCCCCCGACGAGTGTTCTCGTCTTCGCAGGAGGATACCCAATCAACGGGCCGAGGCTTCCCCTCCGCCCTTCGCCGACCACGCAACAAGCTGGACGACTGAGGTTCCCCCTCGTCGACCGACCACCGAGGCCGAGCGCAACCGACCGAGGCCGAGCGTCTCAACCCAGGCCGAGGCTACCCCTCGTCCTACCAACGACCGAGGACCCCGAGACGACCCAGTCGACGCGCTCCACGACGTCGGCAGACCCGATTCGAGCCTATACAGCACCAACTTGACTCGCCCGAGGGACCCAAGCGGGCCCCTTGACCACGTTGACCGGGTTATCCACGGTCAACGCTTTGTAGTGAGAAAACACTCTGAAACACCATCCATCCCGACGACCAGGAAAAGACTACTTTCACTTATCCTCACTCTTCCTTTGCTTACCGAAGAATGCCATTTGGACTATGCAATGCACCTGCAAAATTCCAAAGGTGCATGACTACCACCTTTTCTGATTTTGTCGAGAGTATCATGGAAGTATTCATAGACGACTTCTCTGTCTATGGGGCAAGCTTTGAAGCTTGTCTAAGGAATTTAACTAGAGTGCTCGAAACATGTCAAGAAGTTAACCTAGTGCTCAACTGGGAAAAATGTCATTTCTGTAATGACCTGTGTTTTCTGATATGCTGGAGTTGAGTTCTATTATGTAATGTCTATCATTATTATACTTTTGTTGTGTTGATTATGTTACATTAGTTGGCTTGTTAAAAATCTGTTATAATTATATTCTTTAATTCAAAATTCAAAATTCAAATTCAATTCTTTTGAAAACCTTCTTATTTAATCCTAATAAAAACTATAGCTAATTTAGTAATAATCTCTAATCAATTTCCCATTATTCTCTCTTAATTATTACAACTAAATTCAACTTTCCTAATTCATTTGTTATTATTTCCCTAATCAACATTATAAAAAAAAACAATTTTTAATTAAAACATTTCTATTTTTTATAAAACCCTAACCTAGGTTACTCACGCACACAGCCGCCACTTATCTCCCTCTCTCTCCTAAAACCCTAACCCAGGTTCTCTAAACCCTAGCTCCTTCATAAAACCGCACAACCCAAGCTCTCCCTTTACAAAACCCTAAAGAGAAAACCCTACAGCCACCCTCTTCTTCATAAAAACCTCAGCCCTACTCTAAAACCCAAGCCACCCTTCAGCCCTCCCTCCGATCACCGAGCCCACAAACCCACCTTCCTCCGATCTCATCCCAACTGCGCCTCCATCCCCCTCCAGCTTCCACCGGCGACAAACCCCACGATCCTGACCACCCGCAGTCGCCGCCGTAGCCTCCTGCCACCTCGTCGCAACCCTGCAACCCCCGCCAGTCACCTTCTTCGAACCACCTCAACCACCTCAACTCCCCGTCGACTGCAAGCCTCCCGTCGACAGCCTAGCAGCTTGCATGCCAACCTCTCCCTTCCTCCGAGCCTGCACACCAGCTCTCTGCCCAGCGCCACCAAACACACACCTCCCCTCAAGCACTCAACCTCTCGTCCATCCCTTTCTCCGCCGAACTCCCCCGCAGCCCCACTCATCGCTGCACTCCACTGCCGAACTCCACCCGCAGTCACTTCCGTAGCCTCCTGCCACCTCGTCGCAACCCTGCAACCCCTGCCAGACACCTTCTTCGAACCACCTCAACCACCCCAACTCCCCGTCGACTGCAAGCCTCCCGTCGACAGCCTAGCAGCTCGCATGCCAACCTCTCCCTTCCTCCGAGCCAGCACACCAGCTCTCTGCCCAGCGCCACCAAACACACACCTCCCCTCAAGCACTCAACCTCCCATCCATCCCTTTCTCCGCCGAACTCCCCCGCAGCCCCACTCGTCGCTGCACTCCGCCGCAGCAACCGAACCCGTGGAGCCCCAGCCTAACGCCTCCTCCTTCACTGCCCGCTGCACCACCCCAAGGCACCGCACCGCCACCAACTTGCCGCAGTCGTCGCCGCCGTCCGCCGCTCCTCTGCACACAACACGTAAGTGATATTAAGGGTTATGTACGTTAGTTTAGTGTTAGTTGTTAAGCTGCATGTTAATTATATAAATCAGTATGCCGTTAGTGATATATATTAGTTTATATATATATATATATAACATCAGTACATTTATATTTACAAGTATAACACATCAGCATCATATAATGTTAAGTTATTATATATTATTAGTTTTGTTAGCAGCTTATACCTTTAATTGTATTAGTGTATACATATGTTAGCAGTAGAAAGATATTTGATGTTCGTACGTAAGTTAGTGTTGTTAGCTTTATACTGTTAGTTAGGTTATTGTAAAGTTTATATTTGATATGTAAACAGAAACATATAATATATGTAATATACTGTAATCATATTAGTGTAAAGTTATGTAATAATGTCTTCTTATAAACAATTTTATATAAACAGTAAATAAATAAATGTATATGTAATGTCTTATAAGCAGAATTATACGAGTATACACAATAAACAATATAAGTAATAATTTAACTTTATTTTATTAGTTTGAAACTTTTAGCTTAATATTATAACTTGACGACACAGAAAACGTCTGTGCCTCTCATACGAACTCATCGACACCAGAATCACCGAAATCAGGCAAGTGTGAAATTTAATGCACGTTTTTTAAATGTTATTCTGTTAGACATTTTTACACTTAGCTATTTCTATATGACTTAACCGTGACATCTTGTACACGAAATGCCATGTGACACAATGACACTAAAACCCTATGTATGCAATTTTTTGAATTGCTAGACTAGAACCCACGTGCGTGTGTGTAGACATCATTAAGTAAAGTGATAATGTCTTATGACGACATGAAATGCAAAACCCTGCTGAAAGTATATGTAATACTTGCATAACTTGATAATCATAGAACATGATAGCTGGTTTGGCTAAATCATAGACAATGCATGTCAAGATTTGGCTATTCCCATATGCCAGTTTGGCTAGTCTGGCTCGTGTCCAGTATTATAACTCATGATGGTCGGTTGGCTGATTCTGGCTCGTGGTCCAGAAAGTACACGTGGGTGGGATTGGGTTCGCGGGCACTAGCCGGTAGTAAAAGGGTCGTCTTCGGGGGCACTTGAAGGTAGATTCACTTACTAGCCGTCTAAAGACGTGAACCTTAGTCACTAATATTAAACACACTATTGAATAACTTGAAAATGCTATATCAAACATGTTAACTTATAGAACTGCTATTGTTTTCTTTTAAACTAGAACTGCCATGTTTTCATTTATAACAGAACTGTCGTGCAAGTGTAAACATTTATAAATGCTTTAACTGCCATGTATAATATTTTGCAAATCTTGCCAAGGGTTCCACTCTTAACCATAACTTGCCAAGGACCCTTGCTGACCTACATTCCATATTGTTTGAAATATATGTCAGGTCACGAGATAGAGTACCTGGAGGACAGTTGCTTGATCAGACCGACCCATTGGACCAGGAGTACGTCGACCCTGTGGTTCTCCCCACAGAAGACTAGTCACCGAGATCTATCTGTTGGTGCTGCTTAGAGTTTTATTACAGCATTTTTGTTGGGTGTGTACCCCCTTTTTGTAGTCTTTGTTGTTGTTGGCCATACTTGGGGCCTTATTTCTTTGTGTAATTTCTTTCTGGATGTTGGCTTAATTTATAATTATCTCTGTTGTTCTGAATGCATGCAAGAATATGTGATTGGTTGTTATTCACAGATGTTTATTGGGCTTAAGCTTCACCGCTTCAGCCCATGCAGACCCGCTCATGTCCTCGCTCCCAAGTATTATGGGAAGCGGGGCGTGGCAATTTCATGGTTCAAGAAGGGGTAGTTCTAGGACACATCATCTTGCCCTGTGGAATAGAGGTCGATAAGTCCAAGATTGAAGTTATCGAGAGGTTGATATGCCTACTTCGAGTGCTATTGGGACGAGTACTATCAGATGGAAGGATATGATCAATATTCAGAGTGCTACGCCTATTGCGAGTCTCGTGACAAGGAGGGACACATGCCCTATGAAAGCTACGTCTGTCTCTTGAGTCCTGACCATCCTCTCAATTTGACACTCAATACGTTTATGGCATAAGTATAGGAGAGCACGGCTGTTAGCGCTATACTGAATGAGTCACATGATCGATGAAAGAAAGATATGGAAGAAATCAACAGGTACCTTTCATATTATGAGCTCGAGGGAGAGACCGAGGACATGGATGCTTCCACCTCTGAGGAGACAACGGGACATGGCATGGATGCAACCACTTCTGATGAGAGAACTGCGATGAGACACTCGAGAGGTGTTACTGCAGATCCAGTTTGCGTCGTCGTCACTCCCCCACCCACCAATACAGCTAGTTCATATGATGAGTGGATGGATGATTCAGATGGAGAATACGTTGATGTTATCTACCTCACGCCAGTTGATATATACGATGCATCCAAGGGCGACACCTTCACTTCCATACCTAGAGAGCCTGAGGATATTTTAGCGTCCTACTTGTCTCCCTACCAGATACCTGAGCTCACAGCGCCACCTGCACCTACTATTGAGAAGGCCAAGCCATGCAATCGGGTGCCTCGAGCTCTAGGACAGAAACAAAGAAGGAGGCATAAAAGGAGAAGATGAAGTTTACATTGCCTTCTATACCTGATGAACCTAAGAAGGATGTCCACGTTCAGTTCGGGGAGGTATTATGCGCTTTGATATTGCCACCTCCGACGAGACCATAGCACACGGTACTGAGGAGCCAGCTTGTGCCATCGACGCTCCCCCTTGCCACCCACATAAGCCAGAGCATGCTTTTGAGGAGGCCTTACATGCAGAGCCAGAGCTTGTCACCGAGGAGGTCGTGCATTGGGACGAGGACACCGCCATTCATGAGGATTCCGAGCATTACCCACCTCCTTTTGAGCTACCGCAGCCACCTCCACTTTCAACAGAGGCTGAACATCCCTCATAGGCCCACCCTTCCACTGCGCCGAGGACCATCATATAGAGCTTCTGGTTCCCATTCAGGGAGATCTCTCTACCCCCTCGTTTCTTACATTTGATTCCCCTCTCATGTATGATGGCAATCATGATTCATATTTTGATGACTCATTGTGCCTTTTTCAGGATACACATACATATGATCAAGAGGCACGATGGAACGTATATGAGGAGGAAAGAGAGGAGCCATTGCGATTGAATATGATCGGGAGGTGCGCTGGGATGAGTCTGCCGATGATGAGGAGTGGCCTGATGAGACCCACACTCATACGCCAGAGTTGCCTGAAAAGCTCGAGACAAATGACAGAGAGTTGCTTGTCGTGGTGCATGAAAGCAGAGATACATTTTCAAGGAAGTGTCGTCAACTGATCTTTATATTGAATATTTCTTTTGATGACCTTCTTTGGAATACTTTTATTTTAGGGAAACATTATCCACATCAAATTGATGCGGCTTATCTCTTCCAATGTACAGTTGAAGTCCTTGGGGAGATGCTAAGAGCCGCATTGCTGGAATCTGATGGAGTCCGTGGACACACATGCGAGCAGTTGGAACAGTTGCCTGCACCGGCAAAGATATTAGATCGGCCTTTTGCTATATGTGATATCAATACGGTAGCATATAATTTTATGCTTTAAATAATTACGAATCCTCTTGGCAGCGAGAGGACCGTATAAGATTTTATATGCTTTCTTAGTTTAATAAACTCACCACATATGATGGCTCAATTATCTTTTGCACCCAACCCACTATTTTTCATCCATGCCCACCCTTATATTTGGTGCTTATTTCGCATCTCTCCCCAATTTTTATGTGATGTTTAAGCTTGGGGGAGAGAAACTATATTGTTGAGTAGCCCCCCCTATCCGGTCATTGTCATCTATTTATATCATACACACATTGAGGACAATGTGACGTTTAAGCTTGAGGGAGTGCATAATGCACACACTTTGCTTCATCGTAAAACACACTTCGAAATTTCCATGTGAACCATGTCCACTTCTATATTTTGTCTCATATGCTTCATTTTCTATGAAATATCGCGGATTTTTTTATGAACTCTGATATCTGTTAGATTAGAGTTCGATTTCTTGATTAGTGTATCTTTGTTAATATGCTTTTTCATAGTAGAATCCATAGTTTCATAACCATATTCTTGAAACATTTAAGCTAAAAATGAATGAATCAAATCTGAAAATCATTTGACTCGTGCGTGATTTGATTGATAATTCTATTGCTTCATGGATGTTTAGTGATTCAAAATAGATAGGATAATCCCATGACAACCAAAGTAGTGATGATTAGGATTCCTGAAACCGAGCCATGTCTAGATTCTGTGCTTTTTCCTTTTCTTTCGTGAATAACCAATAAATGATCTTTGATCAGTTTTTGCATTTCATCGCGTTTACGTGAGTTTGCAAAAATCCCAAAAATGCAAAAATCAAACAAATATCCTGAATAAAAGGCTCTAGGGGTTCTTCGTAACCCAATACCCTAAGACCGTCTGGTCTGGGATGCATCAGCCGCTTTTTGTATATATTGAGTTATCTCGTGTATATAAAGAAAGAAAAATGTATATGAAATATTTGTATAGCCAAAACAATATAAAAGTACAAAAATCACATATCCTTATCTCCATTTATATATAGAACAAAGACATGGCAAAGTTGATGGGTTCTAGGAGTCTTGAAATGGTCGTAGTGTGATGATGCCTTACCTTGATTGAATTTGCTAAATTCATTCCATGGAGTATAACAAATACCACGTATGCTTGAAAATGTTTGATCATGCCATACTATACTGCTTAGAGAATGAGTTGTGGACATTGGTTTCATTTCTGTGAACTTAGTATATTGCATGATAAACTATGAATGATATAACTCTACTCTCATTTTATTGCTTATCAAGTTCATTATATTTATTGAAATCCACGTTATTTTAATTTAAGCGAGATTTAAGTATTTGTTGTGTATATGTGTTCTAACTTCATATTGACGTGCGTTCACGAGATCTTGCACACCTTGGGTTCTTGTATTTTATGAATTTAAGGTTGAACCCCTTGTCTCCATTACACGACACTGCCTCACATCTCCATTGTATCCATCTCTCGTGTTCGCTTCTTACTAGTCTTCCTTGAGGATGAGTAAGATGCAAGCTTGGGGGGATTTTGTTGTGTCATTATATTCCATGTTTTATCTATATGATTACACGTCAAAATGATTGCTCAATTACATATTTCATACGCTTTTACGCTCATAATTGGAACTATTATACTTTAAGAGCGTTTGGTTGCACTTCATGGAATATCGAGCGATTTGGAGTATATTGGAGGAGAGAGCGTGTGCTTCGACACCGGAACTCCTGAGACGCCGCATTCGGTGACTCAAAGCTGCTGGGGAGCAAGGAAGGGGCAAGAGAGAAGGAGCAAAGAAGAGGAGAATGAAGAAAGCATGGTTCTATAATACCATGATTCATGGATTCCAGGTCGCTCGGTCGAGCGCTCCATAGCGCTCGATCGAGCTATGATGCGGCGAAGGAATCAAGCGACCCAAAGTGCTGGAAACAGGATAGCCGTGCACTATTTTCAAATCTGCTATCACCTGGGATTTTTCAGTATTTTTCTGATATTTTTCCCAGATAGTAGACTTCAAGATGGTTCCAACGCCACCAAGAATGCACCAATCGGAGGTTGGATAAGCTCTGGGAAATTACTGCAAGCTGCTGTTGCAGTGCTGAAATCTGTTTTCGACCACCTACCCGACCGAGCAGCCACCTACTCGACCGAGCAGAGTGACAACTCGACCGAGCAGCTACCTACTCGACCGAGCAGACCCTACTCGGTCCGAGCAGGCAGAGCGTGCTTTTGGATAAAAAATCCAGACTTCCTGATGACTCGACCGAGTAGCTACCTACTCGACCCGAGCAGACAGATCAGCATTTTTGGAGGAATATTTACCATAATGCTGACTTGACCGAGTAGGAGGCTACTCGACCCGAGTCGCCGGGGGCCCAGAACTTAAGTTGCGTCCAGATTTGGCTTTGGGCACGATTTTCAGGGGGATTTTTGGGTTGTTTGCTAGGGTTTTAGGGGGGAATATATATTAGAAGGGTAGCTATCATTATGAGATACTTTTTGGGAGCTTAGATCTCATTTTCTTAGGAGTTTTGGAGACGATCTTTTGGGAGTTAGTCTATGCCCTAGGCCCCTCCCTTGTATCAAGATAAGTACTTTTGTCCTCTTTAATTCAATTGTTATTTCTTTGTGATTTCTTATTGAATACCTCTTTGATGCATGCTATGATAAATTCTCTTACTATTATTAAATCCTCTATTGCTTTTCCTATGATGAATGAGTAGTTCTATTTAGGGCTAATGGATTAACCCTAGGATTTTAGGATTTAGATGCAAAGTTGGGATTTTTATGGTGTGTTGGTTAAAAAGCGACGTATTTTGGTTGATCTTGAAAAGTTTGTAGGAGAACTCATACTGAGATCGTGCCCACGGTCGGTGGAATCGATTAGCTTAAGGAGTATCATATAGGCTTAATTAGGAAGTTAGTGGATTCAATTGGGACAGGTGACCATGCCCGGCTCGTGTCTTGATGGGATCCACCGACGAACTATATTACTAATTGACGGTTATTGCCATTGCGTCAATAAGAGCCACCAAAATACATCGAAGCTCTAACCCACGAGAGTGACTTGAGCCGAGATCATTCCGTCCACGAGAGTGGCATGAATATTGTCGTTCTTAATACACGTGTCATGTGCTCCTATGGGTTAATGTGATACGTTAGATTCATGGTGCTTAGAACCATGAATTCCACATCTTAGATGCGAAAATCCTTATAATGCCAATGCAACGTAAGAGTCTTAACCAAGCATCGACGTCCGACGATCCTAGTGGTGAGTCCTAAAGCCCTAGTCTTTTCTTTCTTTCTTTATATGGAGTCCTTTGTTTGCGACATCGAGTGACACTACTTTCTCATCCATTACCATTACGACACTTCACAATCCACATCCACCAATAAACCCGCAAGTCTAACTCAACCTAGGAGTAGATAGGTAGTATAGCATCGCTTTCCCGTGTTCGATACCCGCTCGCCACTATTCCGTGCGCTTGCGGTAAACGACATCGTTTCGGAGTTAGTTCTGGCCCGATCAGTTAACCCCCTCTTTCAGAACATTTTCATGCGGCTGTTTAGATTCTTTACGCGGCCCGCGTCAAATGCCTATACAAAGCTCCCAAACCCTCAAACCGCCCGATCAAGCTATGTTTCTCGAAACGGTTTGACTTCCCACTCACTTCTCCGACTTGATCTCTTCCAAATCTGTTCTCAAACCCTGCCCAACTCCTCCAATCACTCTTCGAAGCCCATATCTAACCAGCTCCCCTCTCCATCACCCTCTACACCCCGCATCCACTTCGAGATACCCCTAGGTCAGCCGATTTTTGGGGGTTTTGAGCATCCAAACGACGCGACCAGTGATTGCATGTATGCTTGGCTTGGAACAGCTTGGGGGAGTCATCCACAAGCTTTGGGAGCATCTATCTCAGCATGGAGCGTTAGCTTGGGTAACTTCGCTCCTCTAATCATTAAATTACGAATTTTTGTAGTTGAAATCACTGATTTTTGCGTGAGTCTACACACACCCCATTGCACATATCTTGCAATACTCGCGCCTTCACACGATTCCTCCTAGAGAGCGCAAAAAGAAGCCCACCACCACTGGCCCCTCCCATGGCAAGGGCAAGCGTCGAAAGACGAAGGCTCTTACACCGAAATTGCCTGGGTACACGAGATTAGAGAGAGGGGGGTGAACCACTTCCTACCCCTCAGTTGGACACTCTTGGCATTAACTTCTTGAGTGAGGACGAGCACATGAAGTTTATTTCACTAAACTCTCATGCGATCGTACCCACCAAATTTCCTAGCGTCCCTGCTCTGTCATCCCTAGGCCTCCTGGACATTGTCAGCACCCTCCTCCGAAATCTCAGATGGGGGGAATTTAGAATATGAGGCTAGGATATATAGGAGGCTCACTCTGAAGTTCCTCTTCACTTTTAGAGTTTACCCAGCGGGTTCGCATCATGAACAAGGAGTACTGTCTATCCAAAGACTCCTTGAACCCGCTCTTCAAGTGGCCCAGAGCTCTTGAGCCTATATACATTCACTACAACCATCCATACCACCGAGAGTTTGATGCAAATTATTTTTGGTTTCAGATCACCAAGCTCGATGTCTTCCCAAAGACGTGAGCGAAGGCATCTAGCATCATTCATCCTGGCCTTCGCATCGTCCACCGCATTATCACGAACACATTATTTTGTCGATACGAGACATGCCAGGTCTCTCAGGATGAGCTATTCTTCCTATGGTGCGTTCACAGAGCCGTGTCCGTCGTGAGGGCAGCACCACTGTCTCACACTATATCCTTCACGCTGGGTCTTGGCCTATGCAAAGATTCCTCCACACCATAGTCGACCCCAGATCACATATCTGTTGTGGGGGACTCATCAGTATCATCGCCTCCCTCGCATATGTATCCCTCAAGATCCCTGATTCCATGACCCCCGTTCATGGCCCTACCTCTTTAGACCTCTCAGTGCTCACTAACATGCGTATGATTCGAGCCATTGACCGAGAGCGATATCTCTGGCTTTATGGTCCTGCCTCCACTCCTTACACCAGGCTGCCTAACCCCGAACTTTTTAGACATGGCACCACTTTGAGGTGGTTTTTCTCACCCGACACTGATTTATTTTCAGGTGTCCAGGCACCAGTCCAGCAGCTTGACCCACGCCAGCCCCAGCCTCGAGACCATATTGATACTTCAAGTACCTCCCCATCTATCACTGGCCATGTAGTCATCCCAGCCCTCCGTTAGTATAGGAGATCTGGACCCCACGTCGAGAGTGTAGGATCTAAATAAGGCCTAGAGGGGGGGAATAGGCCTTTGACCAAATTATCGCAAGATAAAAATTAAGCCTAGTTTACAGCATGCAGTTTAGGAATCAGACAATCAAAGCATTCACAGAAGACACAAAATTTAACGTGGTTCGGTCCCCATGACCTACGTCCACCCCAATGAGCAATCACTTATACTGTTTCTTTAAGAAGTTACAATCTCCCTTAGATTGGTGCCCCAACACCAACCTGTCAGACCAACTCAAGCTCACCAAAGCCAAAAAGAAACATACAAGTATCACTCCCCAACCCAACTTGCCCCAACAAGTTTGGTTCCCAGAGTCCCAAATAACGGAAGAAATTATATTACAGAAATGCTGATCAAAACATTAATAACTTCACAAATAACAAAGATCAAGAATTTAGAAAGCTCATTTGTGAAGATCTCTCTGGTTTTCGTCTTTCAGCACATCAGTAGCTTCGCAACGCTTCTTACGGAATGATGATCGGATGTCTGTAGAAGAAGTAGTCGCTGTCCCCGTGGAAGTAGTCGGTAGAAGTTTCTCACTCAAAGTGATCTCATTTGCTTCACAGGAGGAACTAGCTGCTCAACTTGCTATCACTGCGTCGGGGATGAAGTCACGGTCGCAACGCTTCTTACGGAACTCAATTTGGATCTCTAGAACTCCACTTATTGATGAAAATGTGAAGAGATGTACATTGGTATTTATAGAAATGAGTTAACGGGTCTGTGTCACTGTTCCAACGAACCCGATCCGCTCAAAATCACGTTTTAAATTCGCTTAACGGGTTCGGATCTAAAATCCGATGTCGGCAGCGTTTCTGGCCGTTGGATCGAGCGGGATTCAACGTAGGCACGCCACGTGTCCGTCAATATTCGTGCGTCGGCGCCCGCCTCCGCTGACCCGGACCCGCACTGTCGGTAGCCGTTGGATCTTCACGTGGACGGCAGAGATTGCGCCATGTCGACGCGGATTCGACGCATTCAGCCCGCCTTTTGCGACTGGGTCCGATCGGTTGGTGACCGTTCGATGCTGATCGAGCGGCGCTGAAGAAGCCACGTCGCCCGCGTTGTGATGCCGTTGGATGCGAAACGAGCGGTGCGGATGATGCCACGTCAGCTTGGATTTAAATCTGCGATGAAGCGTATATATGCACAGTAGCGTATGCCGTATTTACTGAGTATTTTCACTGTATTCTTGCGTATTTGAGCATCAAATAAATCCCAAAAATTCTGAAATAATTCTCAAAAATCCCAGAGCTTCATATTGACATGTGAGAATTGTTTCACCTCTTTTTCACCACTTGTAGAAAAAATTTCTTCTTTGTATACTCAGTATTTTCTCGTATTTCTCCGTATTTGGACTTCAAACAATCTCCATAAATCCTGAGAAAATTCCCATGCTATTTATAGCCTATGATTAACTCTAGGGTAGAGTTTCATAGCTATACTCTCTTGTTTGATCAGCTTGTGTAATTCCAAATGAAGTTTCACCCTTGTATCTCTACGTACTTGAGTACGTACATGTGTAACCTGAGCAATCATGGCTATAGGGACCTGTAACACACTCAACAAACAGATTAGAACAGTTCAGTAGGGTTTGTTATCATCAACCATAGGTTAGGATGCTGTTTCCAACAATCTCCCCCTTTTGATGAGAACAAACCAAACATTAAGATTACTTCGAAAAATGTGTGAAGCATGAATATGAGCATGAATGTCAAAATAATATGCTCCCCCTATTGACATGCTCCCCCTATCTCTGACATGATCAATCTTAATATTTCTCTCTCCCCCTTTGTTTTCATCAAAAACGTAAGAAATAGCATATGATGAATGGAAAATTGAACATTATAAAGCAAAACAAACATGCAAGACATCGATGACCACAATGAATAAATAAGCAATAAGCACTAAGTCATAACTACCATAATTCATCTCCGTGCTCAAGTGTGATGATCAAATGTTTAGTACATATGGAGAGGTAATAAGGAATACAGCCTGTCATAACCAACTTTTCAACTGAATATATGAACATCAAAGATTGAGTTTCCCATTCTCATGTAATATGAGTTCAAGTTACCAATTCCAAACATGACCGAGAAGGATTTTTAAATGTGAAATGGCAGTGCTTGACGGACTTAACACCAACGCTAAAAAATGACATTTATAGCATGAGTTGGATGTCCAAGGGTAGTATCAAGGACATGGATCGTATCCATTTTTCATATGAAGCTCTGTGTATATATTTTGAAGACACTCGTCTTGCTATTATGTTTATACACGTATATTTTGATGAGAGCTTTTCTTTTTATCCATGCCTTGAAACATCATATCCCATTAAAACATAAATTAGTCCACCAACAACCACTTTTCTTATTCAATATTGCAAATCCATATCAAAAACATTTTGATCTGTGTTAGTGTGATTGGAAGATGAAAAACGTTAGTTACTCATTAATGAACATTTGTGAAAACATGAATTCAGAAATTACTTCTCTTGAATCCTCTATAGAAAATTATAAAGAAATGAATTTCCAACTACAGCATGAAAATTATAATGTTTTGCAAAATGAAATAAAATTGAAAAATGAAATTGCATCGCTCAAAATTACCATTGAAAAACTCAAAGGAAAATCTAGTATTACTGAAGCTATACCTTGTCAGACTTGTGCTTCATTAAAGCTAGAAATTAAGAATGGTAATGAAAAGATTGTTGACCTAAATAAAGAATAGAAACTCTCGCTAAAAATGAAGATAATGTTAGAAAGAGTTTTATAAATAAAAGTGTCATGCTTGTAAATGAAAACATCCTTTTGAAATCCAAAGTCTCTGATTTAGAACTGAGTATCAGAAAATTTGGTGTAGGAAGGAAATCACTAGACATCATTCTTGGATACCAGTCAATCAAAAACGATAAACAAGGACTAGGATTTGGAAATGTTTATAATGAAAACATGATAACGAAAAATCATTACATCAAGAAAAAGAAACGGAATGCCAAATGTTATACCTGTGGTTCTTTTGAGCATTTATATAGAAATTGTCGTTATAAGTACCAAAACATGAAGTTCAAACAAGTATGGGTTCCGAAAGGTACTATGACTAACCATTGTGGACCTATTTGGCTACACAGGTCACACATACCCTGTTCTTCTTATGTGTAGGGACTCAGCGTGGCTAAGGAACAACTGTGTGAGTGGTATTTGGATTCAGGCTGCTCAAGACACATGACAGGGAACAGCGACAAGTTCCTTAGCCTCGTGAAGCAAGAAGGAGGAAGTGTTACATTAGGGGGACAACGACAAGTGCAAGGTAATGGGTAAAGGTATTGTTGGCAACAATACTTTTAAAATTTCTGACGTCCTCTGGGTTGAAAATCTCAAACACAACCTCATCTCCATAAGCCAATTCTGTGACAAAGGTATGAAAGTACTTTTTGATGAGAAAATTTGTAAAATTTATGACTCGGTCACAGGTAATACCCTCTTCATAGCCAATAGGAAAAATAATGTTTATACAATAATGATTGAAGAAATGACAATTGCTAAATGTTTGATTGGCAGGGAGGAGGAGGCTATACTATGGCACCGGAGACTATCACATGCCAGCATGAAGTTGCTACATAAGCTGGAGATTAAAAACCTGGTCCGAGGCTTACCACATCAACAGTACGAGAATGGTAAGTTGTGTGTTGCATGCACAAAAGGTAAGCAAACTAGATCCACTTTTACGGGAATTCGGGAAGTTACCACTTCACGAGTCCTAGAATTGATTCATATGGATTTGTTTGGGCCTACCGATGTTGCTAGCCTCAATGGGAAGAGATTTTGTTTTGTTTTGATCGATGATTTTTCTAGATATACATGGGTTTACTTCTTAGCCAAGAAATCGGATTCCTTTGAAAATTTCCAAAATTTTTGTAATCAAGTTTCAAATGAGAAAAATCTTTCAATTATGAAAATTAGAAGTGATCACGGTGGTGAATTTGAAAACTCTGTTTTTGAAAACTTCTGTTTGGAAAAAGGGATCTTACATGAATTTTCTTCTCCTAGAACACCTCAACAAAACGGGGTGGTCGAAAGAAAGAATCGAACTTTAAAAGAGATGGCAAGAAGCATGCTTAATGATTATTCTCTTCCTATGTATTTTTGGGCCGAAGCAGTGAATACAGCCTGCTATGTCTGCAACAGGGTTATGCTTAGACCTTTAATGAACAAAACATCCTATGAACTGTGGCATGGCAAGACTAGTAACATTTCATATTTTAGAGTATTTGGATGCAGGTGTTTCATTTTAAACACAGGAGATCAGCTGGGAACATTTGAATCCAAATCAGACAAAGGAGTGTTCGTAGGATATTCATCAAGGAGCAAAGCATACAGGATCTACAATAAACGAACCTTAACTGTTGTTGAGTCAATTAATGTGAAATTTGATGAAGCTGAAATAGATCCTTTAAATTGCAGGGAAACTGAAGCTGGAGATGCAGACAAGGAAACTACAGAGCCTGAAAATATAGCTGAACCATCTGAAGGCCAAAAGGAAGCTGAACCAGAAGTACCACAAGGAAATAGACTGGAAAGAGGAGAGCTCAGGTTCAATCCACATCATCCACCTGAGCTGGTCATGGGGACTCCTACGGAAGGTATACGCACTCGATCCACTTTCAATAACTTGTGTACCTTATGCATTCATGGTGACTTCATTTCTGAAATTGAGCCCAAGAACGTTGAAATCGCTTTAACTGATGAAAGTTGGGTTATGGCCATGCATGATGAGATTAATCAGTTTGATAGAAATAATGTTTGGACATTAGTGCCCCGACCTGATAATTACCCAATTGTTGGCACTAAATGGATTTTCAAAAACAAACTTGATGAATCTGGAAATGTAATCAGAAATAAGGCAAGATTAGTGGCCAAAGGATATAACCAGATTGAGGGAATTGATTGTGATGAAACTTTTGCACCCGTTGCTAGATTAGAAGCCATTAGAATATTGCTGGCTTTTGCAAGTTTTAAAGGTTTTAAATTGAAGCAAATGGATGTGAAAAGTGCATTTTTAAATGGTTATTTGAAAGAAGATGTTTTTGTTGAACAACCCCCTGGTTTTGAAAGTCATAGTTTTCCAAATCACGTTTACAAGTTGCAAAAGGCTTTGTATGGTCTGAAGTCCAAATCACGTTTACAAATCACGTTTATGGAGATTTTTTGAAGTCCAAATACGGGGAAATACGAGAAAATACTGAGTATACAAAGAAGAAACTTTTTCTACAAGAGGTGAAATGAGGTGAAAATATTCTCACATGTCAATATGAAGCTATGGGATTTTTGAGAATTATTTCAGAATTATTGGGATTTATTTGATGCCCAAATACGCAAGAATACAGTGAAAATACTCAGCAAATACGGCATACGGTACTGTGCATATATACGCTTCATCGCAGATTTAAATCCAAGCCGACGTGGCTTCATCCAGACCGTTCGTTCCGCATCCAACGGCATCACGCAGCGGGGCGACGTGGCCCGCTTACAACCGCCCGATCAGCATCCGACGGTCACCTACCGAGCGGATAAGTCGCAAATGGCGGGCGCAGCTGTCGACATCCACGAGCGACGTGGCTGCATCTCAGGTGTCCACGCACAGATCCAACGGCTGTCGACATCGCGGTTGCGGGTCAGCGGAGGCGGGCGTCAGCGCACGAAAATTGACGGACACACGGCGCTCCCACATCGAATCCCGCTTGATCCAACGGCCAGGATTGCTGCCGACAGCGGGTTTTTAAACCCGACCCGATAACGCGTTTTAAACGTGTTTTTGCGGGTTTGGGTTCGTTGGAACAGTGATGTGAACCCGTTATCTCACATCTATATAAAGCCATGTACACCTCTCACTATTTCATCAACAAATGGAGTTCTAGAGATCCAAATTGAGTTCTGCAAGAAGCGTTGGATTCCTGACTTCATCCCCGACGCAGTGACACCAAGTTCAGTAGCTAGTTCCTCCTGTGCAGCAAATGAGATCATTTTGAGTGAGGAACTTCTACCGACTACTTCCACGGGGACAACGTGTCACGACCCGCTTCCCTAAAATGGAGGCGAGACGTGAAAAGGTCCGCACGAGAGTGGAGCTGTGAAGCCCCAAACCCGATAAGCGTCCACAATACATAAACAGGTCCCTGTAACCACAACAGAATAGCAATAATAACACAAGGAGAAACTGAAATAAAATTCCACATCTCACAAAATGTCCAACATCAACAAAAGTCCAACATGTAGAAAAGCCACCAGGCTAAAAGAAAAGAGTCTAAAGGCCCAGAACAAGGCCAACAAAAGAAACGACAACTACAAAGCAAAGTATAGGTGCCACGCACCGATAACAGAACAACTGTCTAACAAAAGTAAAACACACGAAGACACTAGGACTGGTCCCCAGTGTCCACGTACTCCCCGTCAAACACAAGCTCGGGCTCGGCGTCAGCAAACACCTCGTCCTCAACGAGGTACTCGGGCTCATGTTCTAACATGTGTCACCCAAAAGAGTAAAGGGGCACATGTCAGCAAGTCTAAAAAGACTTGGGCAAGGAAACTGAAAGTAAGGCAACTAGCAACCTAGCAGTTTAGTATGATGCATGGCATGGCAGTTATAACATGAGTGCACAATTAAAACATGGCAAGACAATTTTGTACAAGGGAACAATTATCGGGACAAGACAAGAGTAGCCAAGCTACTATCAATTCAATCAATTTACATTTTTGTAGGTGTTTACGCCATTCGCTGAATGGCATAGCATTTCAGACCGATCGGCACTAAACACTACCCAATATTCACACGATATGGAGCCTTGGGTCCCTGCACATTGAGCTCATCTAGTGAGCCTAGGGTTGCCCCGCCATTGAGCTCGCATTCTTAATTCACAATTCAATGTATCGAGCGTTGGGGTTAGCAACTCATTATGCTCGCTTCTGGTCACGAGCCAGGAACACTAGTACGGCGTAGGGAACACCTAGCCGGAACACGCAATTCGGGCATTGGCTATCAACCAACACATGGCCCGCTTCTGGAACACGAGCCAGGAACACAACATTGTAGCGAAGCTACGCAATCACAGCAATATCTAAAGAATGCGAGGTCATGACATTTTATTTGCGTACCGTTAATTAAATTAAACGTGACAGGCGAAATGCAATGACATGACATATTCGCGTACCGTTAATTGAAAGTAAACATGACATGGCAGTTATGCAACATGCTAAAAGTCGGGATTAGCTTCGTTGTCAAGCTATTTCCCCAATTTGCGCCTAGGCGAGTATCATTTCGTCGCCTAGCCTCTTTTACGCCTACAACATGCAAATGGCCTAAACCCTAAGTGGCAAGTTTCACTTGCCTAGCACCGGGGATGACGATCAACCTCGTCACACGGATGCTATCTACGAGGAAATCGCTGTTATGGGGGAAACAAACACCAAACACATGAAATTAATTAGGGTTTTCATAAAATTATAAATAAGCTATGAAAACAACGGTAGATCGATTTCTTACCGAGAGGAGACGGAAGGAACACTCCGGGGAACCCTAGGACCAAATCTGGAAGAGATTGGAGAAGTTTGGAGAATTAGGGTTCTTGGGTGATTTTGGGGGTTTGATGGATTTTGGGTGAGATTTGAGGAAGATGAGAGGTAGATAGGGTAGATGGATGGTTTGGATGATGGATTTAGGGCTTGGAATGAAGCAATGGAGCTTGGAGGAAGGTGGGGGATCAATGGGGGCGATTTTTAGGGTTTAGGGTCGAGTTGGAGGGGAAGAAAACGTTTGGGTTGGGTATTTATAGGCTAGGCTGGCGGCTAGGGCAAAACTAGGGTTTACAGCACTAGTTAGTCGGTCAAAGAACAACCACTGACCGACTAGTTTGACAACTAGTCGGTCGGTCGACCAACGCAGACCGACTAAGTGTAAACAGTAGCTACAGGTGAAATTTGGATTCTAGAGTTAGTCGGTCCATGAACAAATACTGACCGACTAGTTTGGCATCTAGTCGGTCGATGAACGTTCTTAGACCGACTAAGAGTGAACAGTAACTGATACAAAAATAATTTGATGAGTTAGTCGGTTCAAGAAGCATTGCTGACCGACTGGTTTGCAACCTAGTCGGTCAACCAACATTCTTAGACCGACTAACGATAAACAGTAACTCCTGAGAAATTTAGAAAGCTAACTAGTCGGTCCAAGAAGGATTGCCGACCGACTGGATCGTCATCTAGTCGGTCGGTGGCCCTTCTTACACCGGCCAATGAGCACAGAAAGTACCGATACGGAGCGCGGGGCTCCGGGATCGATTCCTAAGACTCCTAGGCTTGATCTAACAGTTAGATACGACCGTTATGAAGTCCGTCACGAGTGACTTACTTCGAAATCGACAATCCTAAGGAAGAAGCGAGAAAATACGACGAATCGATCGAAAACGAAATCTACGGAGACGAAAACCACGCAAGAGGAGAAAATCCACCAAAACATATATTATATATATAAAATCCAGATACATGAAAAGCAGTCGTTACATCCTCCCCAACTTAAGAAAAATTCCGTCCTCGGAATTTCCAAAACTCACGAGTCCGGAAACAAAAGTGGAAAACGCTCTCGCATCTCATCCTCATTCTCCCAAGTAGACTCTCCAGGTGAACCGTGTCGCCACATCACCCTCACAAGATTGACAATCTTGTTCCGAAGTGATTTCTGACGCCTGTCCAGAATCTGCACTGGATGCTGGTCATACGTCATATCGGGGCGAACGGTAATCTCCGAAAAATCCACCGCATGAGACGGATCGCTAATGTATCGACGAAGCTGCGACACATGGAAAACATTGTGAACTCCTTCCAAAGATGGCGGCAAGGCCAAGCGATACGCTACCTCGCCAACCCTCTCCAAAACGTCAAACGGTCCAATGTATCGCGGGCTCAACTTCCCACGCTTCCCGAAACGAATCACACCACGATTCGGGGAAATCTTCAAGAACACATGGTCGCCCGGCTGAAACTCCAAAGGACGACGTTTAGCATCCGCCCAATGCTTAAAACGGTCCTGAGCAATCCTCAACCTCTCCCGAATATTCCTGACGATATCCACGGCCTCCACGATCATCTCAGGTCCCAACAACTCCCGATCACCAACGTCATCCCAACTCAATGGCGATCGACATTTCCTCCCATAAAGAGCGGCGAATGGTGCCATGCCAATACTCGCCTGGAAGCTGTTGTTGTAAGAGAACTCCACCAAATGTAGATGGTCCTCCCACGAACCCTTGAAATCCAACATGCACGCCCTCAGCATGTCTTCCAAAATCTGAATCGTCCTCTCGGACTGGCCATCCGTCTGCGGATGGTACGCCGTGCTGAAACTCAGACGCGTACCCAAGCTCTTCTGCAAACTCTGCCAGAACTGAGATGTGAATCTCGTGTCTCTGTCAGACACGATACTCACGGGGACTCCATGAAGTCGCACAACTTCCTGCACGATTCACGTTACATCACTATCCAAACTAGGAAAAGGAAATAAAAAAACGGAGAGTAAAAGAATTTTACCTCCATATATCTCCTCGCTAGCGCCTCAGTGGACTGTCCCACTCGGAACGGAATAAAATGCGCAGATTTGGTCAATCGATCTACGATCACCCAAATCGCGTCATTCTGCTTCGGACTCCGAGGTAGTCCAGTCACGAAATCCATAGTGATGTGTTGCCACTTCCACTCCGGAATCGGAAGCGGTTGTAGCAACCCGGCCGAACGCTGATGCTCCGCCTTCACTTGCTGGCAAACCAAGCACTTGGCTACACTCCGAGCCACGCTCCTCTTCATACCATGCCACCAATAATTCAGACGAAGATCCTGATACATCTTGGTGCCACCAGGATGCACAGAATACGGCGAACTGTGTGCCTCCACCATCAGCTCCTCTCTGATATCCCCAACTGGTAAGGAAAATTCTTCGAGCCTTGCCAAGTACTTTTCGTCCCAAGGTTACCGCAATCCAAGAAGCTCGAGATCTCTCCAAATTCAGCTTGGATGATTTGATTGGGAACCTGATGTCCCATGAGCTTGAACTGAAAACCATCGAGTCAAGAGAAAAGGGAGAAGCCAAAGCTACAAAGTCAATAGCTTTCAAAGCTGAAGATAGCGACGATGATCTTGATGATGAGCAAGCGCTGATGGTCAGAGGCTTCAGGAGATACATCAAGACACCGCAGGGCAAATCTGAAATGTCAAAAAGGTTCAATCGCTTCAATAAATTTAATCCTTCAAATTTTTCTTCTGAACAGAATACTACTAAGTCAGTTCAGTGTTTTAAATGCAGGAAACAAGGACACTTCATGAAGAATTGTCCAACTTTGAAGGATGCCTCGACAGAATCAAAAGGAAGATCCCTTGCTGTGGCATGGGATGACGATGACGAGGATGAACCAGAAGAGGAAGTTGCTCACTCATCTTTATGTCTGGTTGGAGACATTGACTCGACGAAATCTAAGATACATGAATTCTCTCTCTCAGAATTAATGAACATTTGTGAAAATATGAACATAGAAATCACTAATCTAGAATCCTCTGTAGAATCTTTAAAAGAAACCAACTTTGAATTACAGCAGGATAATTATCATATTTCACAAAATGAAGAAAAAATGAAATCTGAGATTGAAGATCTTAAAGCTATAATTGCCAAACTTAAAGGAAAAACTAGTTTGCATGAAACTCTTAAATGTGAATCTTGTGCCATGCTGAAACTAGAAGAAAACAAGTCCAAAGAAAAGATTGTGAGCCTTGAAAAGAAAGTTGAAAACTTTAAGAAAAATGAAGATGGAAATAAAAAGGCCTTTATAAGTAAAAGCACCATGCTTGTGAATGAGAACTTCTATTTGAAATCCAAGATCTCTGATTTAGAATTAAGTATTAAGAAATTTGGTGTAGGGAAGAAATCTCTCGACATCATTCTTGGTTATCAATCACATGGAAATAATAAACGAGGTCTAGGATATGGAAATCATTACGAGGAAAAGAAGATCATTCACAATAAAATTGTTAAAAGGAAACCTACATATGCTAAATGTTATACATGTGGTTCTATTGATCATTCATATAGGAACTGTTTGTATGGAAACAAGAAGATCAGATTCAAACAAGTATGGGTTCCTAAAGGCACCATTACTAACCATCATGGACCTATTTGGTTGCCTAGGTCACACATGTCTTGTTTTTCTTATGTATAGGTGCACAGCTTGGCTAGGGAACAAAAGTGTGAGTAGTATTTGGATTCTGGCTGCTCAAGACACATGACATGAAGTTACGATAAGTTCCTTAGCCTCGTAAAACAAGAAGGAGGAAGTGTTACACTTGGGGACAACGGTAAATGCAAAGTAATTGGGCAAGGTGTTGTAGGTAACGACACTTTTCAACTGAAGGATGTCACATGGGTTGACAATCTTAAACACAACCTCATCTCTATTAGCCAGCTCTGTGACAAAGGTATGAACGTAGTATTTGATGCAAAATTTTGTAAAATCATTGATACGGTCACAGGTAATATTTTGATTACAGCTAACAGGAAGAATAATGTTTATACACTTTTTATTGAAGAACTAACAATAGCTAAATGTTTGATTGGCAGGGAAGACGAGGCAACACTGTGGCACATGAGATTAGCACATGCTGGAATAAAATTGTTGCAGAAACTGGAGAACAGGAATCTAGTAAGAGGACTGCCACATCAGAAATACGAGAACAATAAGTTGTGCGTAGCATGCACGAAAGGTAAACAAACTCGATCTACCTTTAATGGAATGAGAGAAATAGCAACTACACGCATTCTAGAATTAATTCACATGGATTTATTTGGACCAACAGATGTTGCTAGTTTAAATGGAAAGAGATTTTGCTTAGTTTTGGTTGATGATTTTTCAAGATTTACATGGGTTTATTTCTTAGCCAAAAAGTCAGACTCTTTTGAAAACTTTCAAAACTTTTGCAATCAAGTTTCAAATGAGAAAAATCTTTCAATTATAAAAATCAGAAGTGATCATGGAGGAGAATTTGAAAATATAATCTTTGAAAATTTTTGTTTAGAAAAAGGAATTATGCATGAATTTTCTTCTCCTAGAACACCGCAACAAAATGGAGTAGTTGAAAGAAAGAATATGACTCTAAAAGAAATGGCTAGAACTATGCTGAATGAGTATGAATTGCCTATGTCTTTTTGGGCTGAGGCAATAAATACTGCTTGTTATGTTTGTAATAGAGTCATGCTACGACCAATAATAAAGAAAACTGCTTATGAACTTTGGAATGGAAAGACTCCTAATATTTCATACTTTAGAGTATTTGGATGCAGATGTTTCATATTAAACACTGGAGATCAACTTGGTACATTTGAATCCAAATCAGATGAAGGAGTGCTTGTAGGATATTCGTCAAGGAGCAAAGCTTACAGGATTTATAATAAACGCACTTTGACTATTGTTGAATCAATTAATATTAAATTTGATGAAAATGAAAATAATTCTTTAAATTGCAGGGAAACTGAAGGTGATGCAATTGCAGAGAATGATAGCGGTGCAAGGGAAATTGCTGAACCAAGTCAAGCACAAGAACCTACTGAAAAAGAAGAGAACCAAGAGGAAGAACCATTGAACAAAGGAGTGCTGAGATATAATCCAAATCATCCACCAGAACTGATCATTGGAGCACCCACGGCAGGTATAAGAACTCGTTCATCTTTTAGCAATCTTTGTGCTTTATGCATTCATGTGGATTTTATATCTGAAATTGAGCCAAAGACTATTGAATCTGCTTTGATTGAGGAAAGTTGGGTAATGGCTATGCATGATGAATTGAATGAATTTGATAGAAATAAGGTTTGGACTTTAGTGCCACGACCCAAAGATTATCCTATTGTAGGTACCAAATGGATTTATAAAAACAAGCTTGATGAATCAGGAAGAGTAATCAGGAATAAGGCTAGATTGGTTGCTAAAGGTTATAATCAAATTGAAGGCATAGATGTTGATGAAACTTTTGCACCAGTTGCTAGATTGGAAGCTATAAGAATTTTGCTAGCCTTTGCAAGTTATAAGAAACTCAAGCTTAAATAGATGGATGTTAAAAGTGCATTCTTGAATGGGTACCTGAAAGAAGATGTGTGTGTTGAACAACCCCCTGGTTTTGAAAGTCATGATTTTCCACACCATGTTTTTAAACTTCAAAAAGCATTATATGGTTTAAAGCAAGCTCCTAGAGCTTGGTATGATCGCCTTAGTGCTTATCTTTTGGAAAATGATTTTAAAAAGGGTAGTGCAGACAACACACTTTTTATTTTGCATGATCATAATCAGTTTCTCATCATACAAATATATGTTGATGATATTATTTATGGTGCTACTGATGATCTTTTATGTCAAAAGTTTGAGAAGGTCATGCAGGATCAATTTGAGATGAGCCTTGTTGGAGAACTGAAGTATTTTTTGGGATTCCAAGTAAAGCAAACTGCAGAAGGCATCTTCATATCGCAAACCAAGTACATCAGAGAACTATTGAAAAAGTTTGGGATGGAAAAGGCAAAAGGAATTGGAACTCCCATGAGTCCCACGACGAAGTTGGAAAAAGATGAAAAAGGAATCGACGTGGATCAAAAGCTTTATAGAGGTATGATTGGCTCTCTCCTTTACTTAACAGCGTCTAGGCCCGATATAATGTTTGCTGTTTGTTTGTGTGCACGTTTTCAAGCTTGTCCAAAAGAGTCACACTTAATTGCCATAAAAAGGATCTTTAGGTATTTGATTCACACACCATCTTTAGGCCTTTGGTATCCTTCATGTGGTTTATTTGATTTAATTGGATTTGCTGATGCTGATTATGCTGGTAGTATGATTGATAGAAAGAGCACTAGTGGAACATGTTTTATGCTAGGACATTCATTGGTTTCTTGGTCTAGTCGTAAGCAGAACAGTGTTGCTTTGTCCACTACTGAAGCTGAGTATATTGCCCTTGGCAGTTGCTGTGCCCAAGTACTTTGGATGATGCAAACCCTGTCTGACTACGGCTTGGATCTTAGAAAAGTTCCATTACGATGTGATAGTAAGAGTGCTATAGATCTTTCTAATAATCCTGTTCATCACTCTCGGACAAAACACATAGACGTAAGACATCATTTTCTTAGAGATCATTTCGCAAAAGAGGATGTATCCATTGAATATATTTCTACTGATTCTCAGTTGGCAGATATCTTTACAAAACCTTTGCCAGAAGATCGCTTTTGTCGTCTACGTCTAGAACTGGGCATTATTGATCATATTTAGAGTGAAAATATTATTTGGTGTGCTTTTATTGTTTTTGTGTGGTGTGCTACAAAAAAAAATAAAAAAATGAAAAATAAAAAAATAAAAAAAATAAAAAAAAGAAAAATATAAAAAGAAAGGGAAAGTGAATTGTCTATCTCCTCATTTTGCACTTTTCATCAGAAACAGCTTTAAATGCAAAACATATGTCTTATGGATTTTGAATATTATATTCTTAACAATGCTTGCATTCAAAGCCTACATGCTTAATTAGGTCATATTCATTAATGAGTAACTAACGTTTTTCATCTTCCAATCACACTTACACAGATCAAAATGTTTTTGATATGGATTTGCAATATTGAATAAGAAAAGTGGTTGTTGGTGGACTAATTTATGTTTTAATGGGATATGATGTTTCAAGGCATGGGTAAAAAGAAAAGCTCTCATCAAAATATACATGTATAAAAAGAATAGCAAGACGAGTGTCTTCAAAATATATACACAGAGCTTCGTATGAAAAATGGATACGATCCATGTACTTGATACTACCCTTGGACATCCAACTTATGCTATAAATGTAATTTTTTTAGCGTTGGTGTTAAGTCCGTCAAGCACTGCCATTTCACATTTAAAAATCCTTCTCGGTCATGTTTGGAATTGGTAACTTGAACTCATATTACATGAGAAGGGGAACCTCAATCTTTGATGTTCATATATTCAGTTGAAAAGATGGTTATGACAGGCTGTATTCCTTATTACCTCTCCATATGTACTAAACATTTGATCATCACACTTGAGCACAGAGATGAATTATGGTAGTTATGACTTAGTGCTTATTGCTTATTTATTCATTGTGTTCATCGATGTCTTGCATGTTTGTTTTGCTTTATAATGTGCAATTTTCCATTCCTCATATGCTATTTCATACATTTTTTTTTGATGAAAACAAAGGGGGAGAGCAATATTAAGATTGAGCATGTCAGAGATAGGGGGAGCATATCATTTTGCCATTCATGCTCATTTTTAATGCTTCACACACTCACACACTTCACACATTTTTGTTGTAATCTTAATGTCTGGTTTGTTCTCATCAAAAGGGGGAGATTGTTGGAAAACAGCATCCTAACCTATGTTTGATGATAACAAACCCTACTGAATTGTTCTAATCTGTTTGTTGAGTGTGTCACAGGTCCCTATAGTCATGATTGCTCAAGTTACACATGCACGTACTCAAGTACGTTGAAATACGGAGCTAAAACTTCACTTGAATTTACACAAGCTGCTCAAACAAGAGAGT
>JAULAV010006491.1:0-25004 GCA_030789695.1 Scilla litardierei | reverse complement strand
CTCGGCCGAATGACATTTGTCACTCGGCCGAGTGAGCCACGCTGCCTGTAGTGTAAACTGCGATTCTGAGGCTGCGCAGGGGCATTTTCGTCACAGTTTTTTGGGAGTTTTGGGGGGTATTTAACCCCAGTTTTTAACCTAGTTTAGAGATCTTTTTCAGAACTTTTTGCAGCCTTTTTAGATTACTTTTAGGAGATTAGATTTAGTTCTTTAGGGGGGAGAGAAAAGTGTTATTTTGTTGGATGCTATTGGTTCTCCATTGGTTTGTCTCTCTCTCCATCAAAAACTCCATTTTTATTGATATATAGAATATTGCAATGAATTCTATTGATTTTATTTGTGAATTTCTATTGAATTTCATTATGAATTGTGAGTAGTTTTACCGCCTTAGGGCGTAGGGATGAACCCTACGAACCCTATTTCTAATTTGAGATGAATTGGTGAAATTATTGCTAGAATTGATTAGGGTTAGTTTGGGATTGATTTAATACGAATAGCTAGGGATTCATACCGATTGGGATTTGCAAGAGATTGGATCCCAACTCGATAGGAAGCCCTAGAAATTCGAATTGGGTTACAATTGGATTTCTCCGGAATCGGTTTGCAAGAGATTGGACCGAAACTAGGGTTTTCGATTGCAATTCTATACCAATACCTGTTTGCAAGAGATTGGACGGGTAGGAACTATCCCAACCGTGGTCGTAGCTTGAGTTTGCACGAGAGTGGGCTCGGGATACGATTGAACGATGATGTTGTTTTTCACGCTAGTTTGCCTAGGTTAGGGTTTGTAAGAGATTGGACCCTACCCTAGGTTTGCTATAGACCGGTAATAGCGTGAGAGCGTGAGCTTGGTTCTACATTTAGTTGCAACTAGTTCACCTGAATTTCAAGTCTAGCAATTGTGACACCTACGAATCACAATGACGAGATACAGTTTGTAGCGGGGATTCCCTACCCCTAGGCGTCTTTATTAATTTGATATTTCTTTTATACCATTGAACGACTGTGACCGCTTTATTGCGAATATTTCTAGACTATTCTTATAGCCAGGTGAGTTGAAGAAGACACTGTCATTTGGCCTCCTCGTGTTCGATACCCGCTCGCCGCTACACCGTGCGCTTGCGGTAAGACTAGCGAGTCGCGTGCCCGGGTGTGCATCCGGGCATCCGACAAATCGTGCGATATGCCGTTGGGTCACAAATTTAGTCCACAATGTCATGCCATTGTTTTAATGCATCATTTCACGCATGGTTTTCAAGTTATACAGCAATAAGTAAAAGTGACACAAAATCCCTCAGACTTAAAAAAATCAATTTGCATACTTGCCTGTTTTTGGCGTTCTTGGTCTTGTCGGAAACGTCTCAACGGGTACTACGCTACGGTGATGACGGTTCACTGGTTTAATAAAACACAAATTTAGATTAAGCGGTTTTTGATCATAACGACGTTATAAAAAGCTCCTATACGTCTAACCGATCCGTTTTATTAGGTTCTCTAAATTACGGTGTGGGTTATAAGTTATAGGCAGGGGTACTAACCATTACGCAGCGAGTGGGGGCAGCGACAGCGATACGTGTGACGTCTACGATCTGAAACCCATTACGACAGCGAGAGAGACAATGAACAGTGGTGTCTGGAGGCTCTGCCGGTGAGTGCGAGGGTTGCAGTGAGTTCACGGGCTGTCGACGTCAGATTTGAGGCTAGCGACGTGCACGCGGCCTGACGTCATTGGATCCGCACGTGGGGAAGGTGAAGCACGGCCTGCAGGAGTGTTTTGCAGCTGTCCTAGCGTTGTGTAGGCAGCTAGGGGCTCCAACGGTAAGCATGCGGCTGGGAGGGGCTCCAGCGTCGCTGGGCGAGGGTTACCGACGCTTCTTTGGCGAAGTGGTAGATGTGCAGGGAGAGGGAGAGGCGTTTGCGAGGCCTGGGCATGGGTTGATTAGCGGAGGGTGGCTAGGTTGCGTGACGTGGGGGTGTGAAGGCATGGAGCTGGGTTGATGTGCGTGGGCGAAGGGAGTCGACACGAAGAAAAGGAGGCGCACTGGGTTTAGTTGCGTGGAGAATGAAAGAGGACAGGGGCGGCTGCTAGCTGTATAGGGAGAAGATAAAAAAACCTTAGGGTTTATAATATATAAGTGAAGACAGCACGTGAATGAGTTCTAGGCCCTAGGGTTTAATTTAGTTTTAGGTTTAATATAAAATAAGTTGTGTGGTTGAAACAGAGTGTGTGTGCGTGATGTTGATTTCGGCCACAAGGGTATGGTACGGCCTAGGTAGAAAAAGTTAGGGTTTAGGTTATGACTAATAAGGAATTTATTTGAAATATAATTTGGGATTTGAAATATTATTATTAATGGGATTAGTATTTAATGGGTTAAGCTATATTAGGAAAGCTAAATAAAATAAATTTATTGTGTTATAAAGGGTTATTAGGGCTAATCAAGTCAATTAAATGGGTTCTAACATGGAAAGTTTCATTTGACTTTAAAATGATTTGAAATGATTTGAAATTCGAATTTTGAATTTGAAAATTTAAATTAATTTTAAGAAGAGATGTTTTTAAAAAAAAATTATAATAAAGGATTTACCTAAGTGGTTTAAAATAATGATAATACTAATTAATATGGAAAGATATTAGAAGTTGATACGTGTACGTGGATAGAAACATCTAACTACGGTTACGGAAAAATAATACACGAGGGAAAAGCAGACAAATGTATCGATAAAAACCGGTCGTTACATCCTACACACCTTAAAGAAAGTTCCGCCCTCGGAATTCCTAACAATCACAGGTCAGGGAACAGATGTGGGTAACGCTCTCTCATCTCATCATCTCTCTCCCAGGTGGACTCTCCTGGCGAGCCGTGTCACCATATCACTCTAACACTGTCAACAGTCTTGTTCCAGAGTGTCTTCTGACGTCTGTCAAGGATCTGCACTGGCTGCTGGTCATACGTCAGATCTACACAGACGGTAATCTCAGAGTAGTCCACAGCGTGAGATGGGTCACTGATGTACCGACGGAGCTGAGACACATGGAAGACAACGTGAACAACCTCTAAGGATGGTGGCAAGGCTAAGCGGTAGGCTACCATGCCAACTCTCTCCAGAACATCGAAAGGTCCGATGTATCTCGGGCTGAGCTTGCTGCGTTTCCCAAAGCGAATCACTCCTCGATTGGGGGAAATCTTCATGAATATGTGGTCTCCCGGCTGAAACTCCAGAGGATACCGTTTAGCATCAGCCCAATGCTTATAACGGTCATGAGCGATCCAAAGCTTGTCCCTGATATCTCAAACAATGTCCACTGCTTCGACAATCATCTCCGGTCCTAAAAGCCATCCATCTCCAATGTCGTCCTAGCTCAGTGGCGAACGACATTTCCTCTGTAGAGAGCACCAAATGGCGCCATGCCAATGCTCGCTTGATAGCTTTTGTTGTAAGAGAACTCCACCAGGTGTAGATGATCCTCCTATGAACCCTTGAAATCTAGCATGCAAGCTCTCATCATATCCTCCAAGATCTGAATGGTCCGCTCTGACTGGCCATCCGTCTGCGGGTGATACGCAGTGCTAAACTTCAGACTGGTACCCAGATTGGTCTGCAGACTCTTCCAGAACTGAGATGTGAACCTTGTATCACGATCTGATACAATGCTCTCAGGGACTCCATGCAAGCGCACGATCTCCTATACAACATGTTTCACATTACTATTTGCACTAGAAAGAAAGTTATGAAAGGATGAGTTGGATCATTACCTCCATATATTTCCTTGCCAGTATTTCCGTGGATTGTCCTACTCAGAACGGTATGAAGTGCACAGACTAGGTCAGTCGATCGATGATGACCCAGATTGCGTCATTCTGTTTGGTGCTCCGAGGTAAGCCAGTCACGAAGTCCATCGTAATATGCTGCCATTTCCACTCCGGAATCAGCAGAGGTTATAGTAGTCCAGTAGTGCGATGATGCTCAGCCTTCACTTGCTGACACACCAGGCACTTGGCAACACTCCGTGCCACACTTCTCTTCATCCCGTGCCACCAGAAATTCTGACGAAGATCCTTGTACATCTTCGTACCTCCAGGATAAATAGAATAAGGCGAACTGTGAGCCTCATTCATCAACTCTTATCTGATATCACCTACAGGTACGCAGATCCGACTGCCATATCTCAAAGATCTAATCTGTCCGGAGCCCGGCTTCGACTTGCTCTCTGATCTTCATCAACTTAGCATCTACAGCTTGAGCAGTCTTGATTTGATCTACAATTGTCGACTGAATCTGCATGTTCATCAACGATGAAGTGACTCCCGGTAGAACAAATTCAACATCCATCTCTCGCAGATCTTGCTGCAATCTCCACTGAGCTGTGAGAATCATCACCTCTTGCGGTCGACTCAAGGCATCCGGTACGACATTCACCTTCCCTGGATGATACTGAAGATCGATGTCGTAGTCGGCCATCAATTCCAACCATCAGCGCTGTCTCATATTCAGCTCCTTCTGAGTGAATATATATTTCAAAATTTTGTGATCAGTGAAGATTTTCACTTTCTCACTCAGCAATAAATGTCTCCAGATCATCAATGCAAAGACGACATTGGCTAGCTCCAAGTCGTGGGTCGGATAGTTCTTCTCATGGACCTTCAACTGTCGCGAAGCATAATCGACCACATGGTTGTGTTGGTGCAGAACACATCCAAGTCCCTTGCCCGATGCGTCGCAGAAAATATTGAAGCCTCCGCTTTTGTCCGGAATAGCTAAAACAGGTGCAGTAGTCAGTCTCTCCTTCAAAGTAGAAAAATCCTGCTCACAAGAATCTGACCAACTGAACCTGACATCCTTCCGCGTCAATCTCGTCATCGGCTCAGCTATCCTCGAGAAATCCTTGATAAATCTGTGGTAGTATGCAGCCAATCCGAGGAAACTCCTGATATCTGAAGCTGATCGAGGTGTAGGCCATTCAATGACTGCTCTGACCTTCTCCGGATCCACTGAGATGCCGGCTCCTGATACTACATGTCCAAAAAATGCAACTCTGTCCAGCCAGAATTCGCATTTGCTATACTTGGCATATAGTCTATGATGGCGGAGCATCTCTAATACCACTCTCAAGTGCTCGGTATGCTCTTCCGCGCTCCTCGAGTACACCGGGATGTCATCTATGAAGATCACTACGAACTTGTCAAGGAAGTCATAAAAGATGAGGTTCATAAGATTCATGAACACAGCAGGAGCATTGGTCACACCGAACGGCATGACAACGAACTCATAATGCCCGTACTTGGTCCGGAAAGCTGTCTTGGGCACGTCATTCTTCTTGACTCTGACTTGATGGTATCCGCTCTGAAGGTTCAGCTTCGAAAATACCTTCGATCCACCAAGTTGATCAAAGATATCATCAATACGGGGCAGCGGGTACTTGTTCTTCACAGTGATCTGA
Source organism: Scilla litardierei (assembly GCA_030789695.1). Lineage (NCBI taxonomy): Eukaryota > Viridiplantae > Streptophyta > Magnoliopsida > Asparagales > Asparagaceae > Scilla > Scilla litardierei. The sequence continues at coordinate 19,561 of JAULAV010006491.1, read as the reverse complement.
TTCAGCTCTCGATAGTCGATGCACATCCTCCTCGATCCATCCTTCTTCTTCACCAGCAAGACGGGTGCACCCCATGGAGACACGTTGGGATGAATGAAACCCTTCTGTAGTAGCTCATCCAACTGCTTTCTCAGCTCTTCCAACTCAGCAGGAGCCATACGGTACGGTGCCTTAGAAATCGGTTGAGCTCCTGGCATAAGATCAATGCCAAACTCTAACGCTCGATCAGGCGACAATCCAGAAATGTCTTCAGGGAAGACATCTTCGAAATCTCGCACTATCGCTGGCTTCCCCGGTTTTGCTATCATGGATGTAACAGTCAATCTGTACGGCTGGGCCCGAAACTTGACAGGTCCAAGCAAACATCCTCCGCAGACGAACTCAAACACTGGGTGGTCAAGAATTTCGAACACCACTTTCTTCTGGTGATAGTCGATCGTGGCATAAAAATCTCCTAACCAGTCATGCCGAGAATTGCATCGAAATTGGGTAGGTCGTGGACAATGAAATCAGCATACAATTCGTGTCCACTAACCACCAACGGGCATGGTCTACAACCAAGTGCAACATTCACTACACCATTCCCAGTTGTAATGTTCCAACACTTGGGAAGTGTGTAAGTGGGTATCGAGTGTTCGACTACGAACTCTCGAGACAGGATGCACATGGAAGCTCCATAGTCGAACAGGGTCAAGGCCGGGTGGGAAGAAACTAAAATAACACCTAAGGGTAACATGCAACTAGGTCAAACAAGGAAACTAACAAATCAAACATAAATGCACAAGAGAATAGACTAGTCTAGGGGTTACCTGCAATCACATCGTCATCAGCTTCAGCCTCAACGGCTGTCATAGTGAAAGCCCGACGCTTCGGTGGGTTGGCCTACTGAAAGGCTCGCTCCTGCGGTATCAGAGGTGGTCATCGCTATCCAGGTGCAGGCACTGTCCGCCGAGCGGGTCCAGGTGCTCCAGCAGGTACGGGTCGAGAACCGCGGGGGCAGTCCTTCGCAGTATGGGCAGGCGATCCACAGACTAAACACTGGTTCAGCATCCTCTTGCAGTCCTTCTTCACATGGCCAAGCTTACCACAGAAATGGCAAGTCAGCTGGGCTCGGTTGGGAACAGGTGTAGCTGGCCTCTTGAACAGGGTGGTCTGAACTCGACGAACACCTGGCTTAGGTGCACTCCTCAGCATCTCCATCGGGCGCTTGCCCGCCTGAAGTGCCTTCTTCTGATTAGCTACCTGCTCATGCTTCTTCGTTGCTATCAGGACCTGCTCATGAGTGGCGAATGTGCTCCTGGACAATACACTCTGTATGTCTAGGTCCAAGCCCTGTAGAAATCGGTGTGCACAGTCCTCTGTGTTTGCTACTAGAGTGGGGGCAAATCGACTCAGCATGGTAAACTCAACCTCATACTCGTTGACTATCATGGTGCCCTGCTCCAGGTTGATGAAGTGCTGCATCATCTCCCTCTTCGTAGCCTTTGGGAAGTACTGGGCGTCAAAGCTCTGTCGAAAATTCGCACGTGGCATCGGCTTGGTCAGCCTAGTCTCTTCAACGTCCCACCAGTGACGTGCATTGTCTACCAACTGCTTCTTGGCGAGATCCACCCAATCATTCGGATTGACTCGGGCAAGACCCAAGTTATCTACAGTGCTATGGAGCTATTCCTCGACCGCTAGTGGGCCCTCTCGTCTGGAGAAGCTCTTCAGATGCATCTCCCGGAACTGTTTGGCTCCAGGCTCATAGCGAGGATGTGGAGTAGCTGGTGTAGCCTGACGTCCCTACTGGACCAGATGGTGCTGAACCTCCATCATCTCTCTCATAACACCAAGCATCTGGAGGATGTCGTCCTCTCCACCTCCAGTAGCTCCAGCTCCCTGTCGGGTGTTGCGTCTCCCAGCCATTCTGAGAAAAGAAAAAGCCCGAGTTAATCTCATGTATATGATTACTCTAGATGGTTGGCTAATGAGAAGTGTTCTCATTGTTCTGAATTTTGCAGTTGCAAGACCTGCATGGGCCACCACTAAAACCTGTAATGCCCCGCTTCCCAAAAAACACCAGAAGCGAGAACATTACGCGGTACGCTTGAACTGGAGCGGTGAAGCTCGAGTCCAATAAGCGTCTGTGATAAATGCACTGGGGATGTCCTTGCATTTGCGTTTCAGAACAATCAGAAAACATCCAAAAGATAAATGCCACATCTAGAGATAAAAGTCCATAAACGAAATTAAACAACAAAACGACAGCTAGGCTAAAGTAGCAACAAAAAAACGTACTCAAAGCAACAAGAACAACGTCTGAAAGTAACTAAGAGAAAGCAGTAAAGTGTGGGTCCACTAGTCCTCCGCTAGGAGAGGCTCGGCGTCAGGGGTGAACTCCTGGTTCTCCAAGTCAGGCGTCTCGAAATGATCCTCCGGGTACTCAAGCTCAGAATCTGACATACATCCAAAAACATGAATGTATGTCAGCAAGGGGTCTCCAAGAAGAGATTAGCAACCCAAGACAAGATATACAACGATATGAATTTAAGAGACATTAAATGAGATGACTGCAATAAGTTTAAACTTGCCAATCTTAATGAAATGAAATGAAGCAATCCTATCATACAGTTCTAAGCAGTTTCAAGAAAATAAAGTAAGGTAAGGTTTTCTTTGAGTTCATTAGCATGTCAATTTATTGAGATCACATTAGCGTTGCAAGTTTCATGTCAATAGTTCACATCTATTATAGGGTTCTCGCCTTTAGGTCGTGATGAGTGGATCGTTCTTCTCATGGGGGTTTACCGTGATTGACGCTACCCCACCATATGCGGGTGGTGCTCTTGAAGAGAGGACCCCTTCATATGCCTAGTGGCCACTCAACCCTAACCCCACCCCAATTTTGTGCTGGAACACGAGCCAGCCTAGTCAACTCACACGACATCACGAATTCACGATTCCGCCTTCGAGGCGCACGATTTTCACGATTTCTCAACTTGTTAAACATTTCAAGACTTCCAGAAATTTAATGTTATCAAAATTAATACGTTTATACAACATTTTCCACAAGTAGGAGTCGGTTAAACAACATTTACAACAATCTTAAAATAACGTTGAACATGAGTTTTACTGAACATGTTACAGAAACCAATTTTCTTTGTTGTTGTTTAAAATTAAAGTATATCGTGCGATATGCCGTTGGGTCACAAATTTAGTTCAGAATGTCATGGCATAGTTTCCATGCGTCATTTCACATATGGTTTTCAAGTTATATAGCAATAAGTAAAAGTGACACAAAAGCCCTCAGACTTCAAAAAATCAATTTGCATACTTGCCTGTTTTTGGCGTTCTTGGTCTCTAGGAAATGTCTCAACGGGTACTACGCTACGGTGATGACGGTTCACAGGTTTGATAAAACACAAATTCAAATTAAGCTGGTTTTGATCATAACGACGTTATAAAAAGCTCCTACGACGTCTAATCGATTCGTTTTATTAGGTTCTCTAAATTACGGTGTGGGTTATAAGTTATAGGCAGGGGTACTAACCGTTACGCAGCGAGTGGGAGCAGCGATAGCGATACGTGCGACGTCTACGGTCTGAAACCCATTGCAACAGCAAGAGAGACGGCGAACAGTGGCGTCTGGAGGCTCTACAGGTGAGTGCGAGGGTTGCAGTGAGTTCCCAGGCTGTCGACGTCAGATCTGAGGCTAGCGACGTGCATGCGGCCTGACGTCGTCGGATCTGCGCATAGGGAAGGTGAAGCACGGCCTGCGGTAGTGTTTCATTACTATCCTAGGGTTGTGCAGGCAGCTAGGGGCTCTGACGGTTAGCAGGCGACTCGGAGGGGCTCCGGCATCGCTAGGCGAGGGTTGCCGGCGCTTCTGGGCAAAGTGGTGGCTGTGCAGGGCAAGGGAGACGCATTTGCGAGGCCTGGGCGTGGGTTGATTGGCAGAGGGTGGCTGGGTTGCACGACGTGGGGTTGTGAAGGCGTGGAGCAGGGTTGATGTGCGTGGGCGAAGGGAGTCGACGCGAAGAAAAGAAGGAGGCGCACTGGGTTTAGTTGCGTGGAGAATGAAAGAGGACAGGGGGCGGCTGCTAGCTGTGTAGGGAGAAAATAAAAAAACCTTAGGGTTTATAATATATAAGAGTGTAGGGTGAAGACAGCACGTGAATGAGTTCTAGGCCTTAGGGTTTAATTTAGTTTTAGGTTTAGTATAAAATAAGTTGTGTGGTTGAAACAGAGTGTCTGTGCGTGATGTTGATTTCGGCCACAAGGGTATGGTACGGCCTAGGTAGAAAAAGTTAGGGTTTAGGTTATGACTAATAAGAAATTTATTTGAAATATAATTTGGGATTTGAAATATTATTAATAATGGGATTAGTATTTAATGGGTTAAGCTATATTAGGAAAGCTAAATAAAATAAATTGATTGTGTTATAAAGGGTTATTAGGGCTAATCAAGTCAATTAAATGGTTTCTAACATGGAAAGATTCATTTGACTTTAAAAAGATTTGAAATGATTTGAAATTCGAATTTTGAATTTGAAAATTTAAATTAATTTTAAGAAGAGATGTTTTTAAAAAAATTATAATAAAAGATTTAACTAAGTGGTTTAAAATAATGATAATTCTAATTAATATGGAAAGATATTAGAAGTTGATGTGTACGGGGACAGAAACGTCTAACTACGGATACAGAAAAATAATACACGAGAGAAAAGCAGACAAATGTATCGATAAAAACCGGTAGTTACAACCAGTGACCATTCCCCTATGTTGATCAAAATGCACTCCTAGGTATGTTCGCATCCTAAGCCCTTCAGATTTTTTAATGCATATGTTAAGCTGCCAGGCTACAATGATTTGCTGGAATCGTCGTGGAACATTCATGTGAAAGGTTCGGCCATGCACAGATTCTTTATCAAGCTTCGAAACAGTAAAACCATTCTTAGAAGTTGGGCGCAAAAGCTAAAGTTTGACAATGCCATCTCAGCTTGCAAAGATAATCTACAGGAGGTCCATAGCCATTCCAACTTACATTCTGATGTGGAATTGCAATAGCGAGAGCGGGATTTGGCTATGAACATAGCAAATTTAATTGAGCGAGAGGAGGATATGCTGAGACAGAAGAGCTGACAGGATTGGCTGAGTCTGGGGGATAGCAACTCTAAGTTCTTCTATACATTGACGAAGGCAAGGCAAAACCAGAATAACTTGGGGCATTTGGTTGATGCGGATGGGAATATATATAACTCATATGAGGACCTTAGAAGTAATGCGCCGTAGTTCTATAAGGGCTTATATACTCAGTCGTCCTACTGGAATGTGTTTCCTAACTTGGTCACCAAACGCATTTTGACTTCAGATGCGGCAACCTGGCTTGAGCGAAGAGTATCAAATGAAGAAATCAAGGAGGCAGTTTTCCAAATAGGGGTGAATAAATCTCCTGGGCCCGACGGCTTCAATGGATACTTTTTCCAGCATGGATGGGGCACTATAGGTAAAGATTTAACTGATGCCATTCAATCTTTTTCCGCTCTGGTTCACTTATGCATCCCTTAAATCACACCAATCTTACCTTAGTACCTAAAAGTACTACAGCCTCTGGTTTGGGAGATTATAGACCCATTCCTGCAACGTTACATTCAAGGTGATCAGTAAAATTATTTGTAATAGATTGAAATTGGTTACCCATGAACTTATCTCTCCAAACCAGTCCGCATTTCTTAAAGGCATGTTGCTACTGATAGTTCTCTTTTAGCCCATGAACAGATCCGTGATTTTAGCAACCCAATGGGGGCCAGAGCTTGCCTGAAATTGGATTTAAGAAAGGCTTTTGACAGTATCAACCATGAATTTATTTACTATATTATGAAGCGTATGTGATTTGGCAGAAGATTTATATGCTGGATTAAGGAATGTATTTCTACCCCAACATTTTCGGTGATTATAAATGGTTCCCCTGTTGGGTATTTTGAGGGAAACATGGGCATATGACAAGGCGACCCTCTATCCCCTTTTCTCTTTGTCATTACTATTGAAGCTTTTTCCTTATTGGCTGAAAAATCTATTTCACAACGCATTATACATCCGATGAGACGGTCTGGATCCATTTCTCATCTGCTCTTTGCAGATGATCTACTCCTTTTTTGTAGAGCTAATAATCATACTTTTTACGGCGTAAAATCCTTGTTGAAAGACTTCCCTAATCTTACAGGCCTGGAAGTAAATTGGGATAAAAGTACCTCTATTTTTAGCAAAGGAACTAAGAATCCATTGAGCTTGGCTAATCTACTAGGGATCGAACTGGGTACTTCAATCAATACATATCTTGGGTTGCCACTTTCTTCTAACTACCTGAAGCCTTCCATGTACAATAGACTGATTAATAAATGTAGGAAGAGACTTATGGGCTGGACGTCTTCCATGTTATCCAATGCAGGTCGTATTGAGCTTGTTAGATCAGTTATTTTTGGTATGCTAAATTTTTGGATGCAAGCCTATCGTATACCAAAAACAATACTGTGTTCTATTACATCTTCATGCAGGAAATTTATATGGGGTTCATCTCATATATTGGCTTGGAAAGACACTTGTACTCCCAAGGAGGAAGGGGGGTGGGGTTGAGATCACTCTATGATCTTAATATGGCTGCTGGAGTGAGGCTAACATGGCGCATGTTATCAACTGATGGACTTTGGGCTACTTATATGAGAAATAATTACTGGGACTCTAATAATTTCTTCTTGGCCAAGGGGAGACCTTTTCAATGTGGTACATGGAAATTCATGTAGCATTGTAGACGATTCTCCAAACATTTGATAAAGCGGCATATTGGAGATGGCTCAACCACCCTTTTTTGGCATGATTATTGGCTTCCTAGTGGCCCTTTAAGTGAATCTTATGATGTCCCAAGTGATGCAATCAACAAAAAGGTGTCAGATTATTGGGTTTCGGCTGGATGGCTTAATGATCCGATAAATCATCCCTTCAAGCATTTGCTGCATCTTGTGGTACCGTCCACCGGGCCGGATGAATGGCGTTGGGTGCCCAGCCCTTCCTTCAAATTTTCAGAGGCTTGGGAGGGAACCAGGCAGCGTGGACCCATATTTCCCTATACTAAACTGGTTTGGTATAGCAATAATGTGCCTAAGATGTCTATAACCCTACTCAGATTATTCCTTGGTAAACTTCTTACAAATGATAAGTTAGAACAATGGGGGGTTAGCACTGATGAGAGATGTGTGCTATGTGATTCGGATTTTGGTGAAAATATAGATCACCTCTTCTTCGAATGTGACTATACCAAATATATTCTTTCTATGAGCCTTCTAAAGCTGGGTGTATCAGACCCATAGAACCCCGGCTTCCTAAGGTGGGAGATTACTTCTTGTTGAATTTTGCTAGAAAGGATACTTTAAGTTTATTGGCGAAGATTGTACTTGCAGCTATGGTTTGGCATGTCTGAAAAGAAAGAAATAGTAGAATTTTCGATGGCACTAAAAGGCAGAAGACAATTCTATTTGAAGAAATGGCATTAGACATCAGAATTATCCTACGGAATCAAGACCCAGACTCTTCAAATACCATTCTAGCAATGGAGAGATGGGATTTTAGAGTTGCTTGATAGTTTACTTCTTGTATTTCAACTTTTGTCAATGCAGATTGACTTGAGAAGATTGGATTTACAGTAGAGGGTGACGGCGCCTGTGCCCTATCCCCTCTCTGTAATTACCTACCTTTTATAAGCAATCTGAATCTTTGTATTTATTAAACCACTATAATAAAGATACACACTAACCTTTCAAAAAAAAATTTGTATATGTGTATATGTGTATAAATATACATATATATATGTATATATGTATGTATGTGTATATATTTAATTTTTTTTGAAGAATATGCTTTGCGTCTTTATTGATACTAAGTAAAATGTACAGGACTCTATGGATGAAGAAGGATGCTCGTAAGGCGGGGTGAGAGCATATGCGCCATCACCCCCAACCTAGACAAGCACCTTCCGCTATCCATCAGGAGCCAAAAGAATATCAAAAAATACATGATTTGTACACTCACTCTAAAAGCCCCCAATTTGAAGGAGGGCCTTGATCATCTTCCCGATCCCAATCCATGTTCCTCAGAGCAATTCTGACATCATCAGCAATGTTATCAATAAAGAATGTAGACGTGCCAATTATCACAAAGGGGCCCACAAGAGAGCCAATTATCATACCAAAAGAATGTAGAAGTGCCATCCCTGACATCACGTTTGATAATTTTTTTGGTGTGCTCACGACATCGAAGGATAAATTTCCATGTTCCAGAATGCATAGGATGAGCGTTGGCTTGCAACAACCCAGTATTGCTGAGATACTGATTCCTCATATGAGAAGCCCAAATACCTTTATGTGTGAGCATGCACCATGACAGTTTAACTCCGTATGCAATATTGAGCTCAGAGAGATTTATGATCCCCACTCCCCCTTCATGTTTGGGGGCACACATATCATCCCAAGCCCAGAGATGGTTCTTCCCCCAAATAAATTTTCTGCATATGGAAGTAAGGGAACGAAGAACAGACTGGGGCATTCAAAAGGCCTGCATCCAAAAACTAACCATACCATATATAACTGATCTGACAAGTTCAATACGACCAGCTATAGACAATAACGATGAAGACCACCCCTATAACCTACTCTTGCATTTATAAATCAGTCACCCATACATGGCAGCACTAGGATACTTAGGGGTCAGAGGGAGACCCAGATACATGGATAGGGACTGCACACACCGAATACCCAGTATATCAGCAAGACTGCCAGGCCCCTTGGCCCCCTTACTGAATATGCCAACACTTTTAGTCCAGTTAACCTCAAGGCCAGTGAAAGACTTGAACTCAATGAGTAGATTTTTAAGTCCCTCGAAAGATTTAGAATTAGCCCGACAAAAAACCAACAAGTCATCATCAAAGAGGAGATGAGTGACTGCCCACACTCTATTCATAGGCATGATGTTATGTGAAGCATTGGCCTTGGCCATGAGTAAGGAGAAGGCCTCCATAACAATCACAAAAAGATACGGGGATAACGGGTCTCCCTGCCTCAGCCCCCTATTAGACTGAAACATGCCATAGGGGGAACCATTAATCATGACAGAGAAAGAGGGGGTGGAAATACACTCACATATCCAACTTATAAATTTGTGCTTGAACCCCATCTGATGCATCATGTAATAGACAAATTCCCTGTTGACACTATCAAAGGCTTTACGTAAATCGAGTTTAAGACAGGCCCGAGCCCCCGTAGGGTTAGTGAAGCCCCTTATATACTCATGGGCAAGTAGAGCACAATCAGCGAGCAATTGATCTTGGAGGAAGGCCGCTTGATTAGGAGATATGAGCTCGATAACCGCCCTACTCAGGCGATTACAAAGAATTTTGCTTATGATCTTATACACAACATTACAGCAGGATATAGGTCTATAGTCTCCAAGCCCAGAAGCGTTGGCACTTTTAGGTATGAGTGTGAGGAAAGTATGGTTAATCTGCCTAAAAATCTTCCCAGATTTGAAAAAGTTGAGAACAGCGATGGTGACATCTTTGCCAATGACATCCCAATAATTTTGATAAAAGAACCCATTAAAGCCATCAGGACCCGGGGCTTTGTCAGCCCCAATTTGAAAAACGGCATTTTTGACTTCCTCAGCACTCACGGGTCTCTCAACCCAATCAGCTACATCATGAGTAAGAACTCTTTTCGTGATAAGACGAGGGAAGACCCTCCAGTAGTCATTCTGATTATATAAGCTAGAGTAGAACTTAGGGGCATCAACCTTAAGCAACTCAATAGAACTGTTGTGAGACCCATCAATAGAGATAAGGTGTTCAAGGTTATTGTGGCTTTGCCTGGCTCTCATGGCAGTATAAAAGAATCGGGAGTTACGATCTCCAAGGTGCAACCAATCTTGCCTGCTTTTCTGTTTAAGAATGGACTCTTCATTATCAATAGCTTTAGCAAGCTGACTGATAAGACCACGCTCTTTTCTTTGCAATTCAGCACAAGAACACAGATTGGGATTATTCTGAACAGTATCAAGCTCAATACGGATTTTAGACACATCATTTTCCCCTCTAAAAGTCGCCCCAAACTTTTTATGCTCAATTTTCAAATTTTTTAGCTTATTCACCAGCCTAATCATCGGGCATCCACTAACCCCGATGTGCCAACTCTCCTTCAACACATTCAGAAACTCAGGGCTGCGATGCCAAGCGTTAAAAAATTTAAAGGGCTTAGGATCAGCCCCCCCAACCTGATGAGTATGAATAATGAGAATAGAGTGATCACTAGTACCGCCAGCACAATATTCACAGTAGGAAGCCGTGAGGACATTCATCCAAGAGCTATTGCAGAAAGAGCGATCCAGGGCAGCCATAATGCGCTTTTGCCCAATACTACGATTAGTCCAGCTAAGAGTATTGCCAACCGTTTTAAGCTCCAAGAGAGCACTGGCATTAATGCAATTGTTAAAATCATCAACCATGTGCCCATCAACCTTCCTACCACCCATTTTATCCATAGAGTATCTGACACAGTTGAAGTCACCCCCTTTGATCCAATGGGTACTTCTATATTTATTGGCAGCAACCATAATATCCTTCTAGAGGGATCTGCGCTCAAGATAAGAGTTGGATGCATAAACGATAGTAGCCATCATAGTAAATCCAGCGACGTTAACACATTCTATGGAAATATGTTGCGCCGTCAACTCATCAACCATGCACTTCCAAACGTCGGGATTGAACATAATGACAATACGTCCATTATGGTGGGCGGAGTGATTTTCAATGGACATCCAATTCTTAGGAAAACACTTGAGGATTCTATGAGCATTATTGCTACCCACCTTGGTTTCAAGAAGCATAACCATAGAGGGAGCGTGCTTACGAACTCGGAATATGAGCTCATTCCGCCTAGAGACGTTATTGAGCCCCCGAGTATTCCATATTAGCAAGGTCATTGAGTTATGGGATGCTCGATATCCCTATTGATTCTAGAGCTTTTGCGAGTGCCCTTCACGGACCCCCCTTTACTCTTTTGTTTTTTCTTTTCTTTGCTTTTTTGTTTCAACTCTTCTTGCTCCTCATACCAAGCTTCGTTGATAATAGTCATGTCCTCAGGCTCCTCCTCAGACTCTATGGTCGAGTCGTTGATTAAGGAAGCACTTAACCGAGGACCGTCACCATGACTAAGGACGCTAAATGGATTGCTGCTGCTCAGCGCGGGCTTGTTAATGTCGCAGGGGGGTGCCATCGCGGTACTTAAATGTGATCGGGGCTTGGCAAGCGCCGAGAGCCCCGAAGTATCCAGGATCCCCGTCCCTTCCCCCCTATTTCATTAGTTATTTTAGTACATGGGACATCCTTCACCCCGTTACATGGTGAGCTCTTCGCAGCTCCCTCATTGCTAGGCATAGCTAGCATGTTACTTGTATCATACATCTCATTCTCATTGCCTATAGGCGAGCGATCAGCACCTGAGTCACGAACAGACCCATCCCCTCCTTTTGCTTTGACACCCTTGCTCCCGCCGCTTGACCCTTGTGATGGCTGATTGTCTCCGAGAGCAGTATTTCCATCGCTTCTTTTACAACTCTTCGTACTACTGGACGCAACCAGCAACTTAACATCCCGTCTCACCACGGTACTATCAACAGGTTTAACAACATCCCCCGAGTCACACAAGCTCGGATGCACGCTACAATTTACAGTGCCATCTCCCCCCGCTTTACATGAGCTTCTCACCATCACATCCTCCCCATTAGCAGCTGATTTACAACTTTTGCTCGCGTTACATGCCTCTATAGGCTCCGTAGCTCCAACATCAGCCATACAACCCCCGATGTCCCCTACAGCAACATCGTTACAAGCTCTCCCAGAATTTGAATTACAAGCCATATCATCACTCCCCTCAATATGCATATCCCCAATATTAACACCCTTAACAGGCTCTTTATCTTGGGTTTTACTACCAATTACACCCCCACGACCCCCCATCACCTCAGAATAATCTGCCACTCTTGAAGAAGAAGGAACCGAAGGAGAAGTAGAAGTAGGAGCACTTACTTTATCCAGTGTCTCCCCCGAGTTGACATCCTTGACAGCTTCCTTCGCAGCTCCTATCTTCGCAGTGCATTGCTGTACGAGATGACCGAAGCATCTGCAGTTAACGCATCTTGGAGGGGACCCTTCATATCTAACAGTAACTTCAAAGGATTCACCATCTTCGACTTGGACTGTCACCGTCTGTGGAAGCTCATGCTCTGCTGAGATCTCGACCAGACATCTTGCATAGCTCATCCTCTCCATAGTTGTCGTTGCTTTGTCCAAGCAGATCAGAGTACCAAGCACACTGGCGATGATGTTCAAAATTTTCAGCGACCAGAACTTCAGCAGTAGGTTGGGAAGTTGAATCCACAAGGGAGCAGAGGAAAGCATGTCTCTATCATATCCCATGTCCGGAGCCCAGCGTTGGATCACGACGAGGCGGCCGTCGAACATCCATGGACCCCCATACAGCACGGCATCGCTGTCAACTTTGTCTTTGAAGCGAAGGAAGAAAAATCCATTATCGCGAGAGAAAATCATCATACCTTGTTTCCTCCATGTTCTGATAACCCAAGCTTTCAATTGGCTATAGAATGGGACATCGCCCAGAATGTACACAACTAAGGTGTTCTCCCAATTCTTTGCTGCTTCATCAATGATCTCCTATGGAAGGACAGCGATGGAGAGCCCAGCATCATCAAGAGTTGGCGGGACATAGCTCATTTCCAGAGCATCTGTGATCTTCCGCTTGTTTGTACAGACTTCCAGCCACGATTGTTTAGCTGCAAGAGGGTTGATCTTGATCTCAACTGAAGGCCTCGCCATTCTCCTCTCAAACACCTTCCTACTCCCAGGTAAACGAGCATCTTCATACAACGGACCGCCCTGAGCACGGGACCCGTAATCACCTCTAACACCCTTCCCCTTGAACATTGTATTGTTCGGCCTTCTTTTGTTCACCGTTCGCCAGTCTCCTGCATTGGCATCAGCAACTCCATCGGGATTAGTCTCAGCCATGTCAGATACCATAGCAAGCAGAGTATCAGACTTGGATCTAGAATATAGAAGTAAGATTAATAGGGAAGTCACTCACCGCTGGATCGAGAACTCCAGCTGAGTTCTCGATCCGATCGATAAGACCGTCGCCGCCTGATCCTCAGAATCAATAGATCTCCACCAAAGCGATCCAGATCCAGCGATCAGATTCAAATCCTGAATCGATCGACTCCTCTCTCGATCCACAGATAGAGCAACACACAGGTTAGATCTAGATAAGATCTAACAAGAAGATTGAAACGAATTAGGGAGGAGAATTCGGAACTCACCGCCGGATCAGGATCTACACCTAGATCCCGATCCGAACCAGAGAAGCGCAAGGATTCCTCCCTCAGGTCGATCAGCACGCCAAATGGATCTGAGGACGACACCGATCCAACTCGAATCTCCACACCTCGCCAAGCTGTAAACACCGACCGTCGTAGATCGAGGCTCAGATCTGAGTCGATCAGCATGCCAAATGGATCTGAGGACGACACCGATCCAACTCAAATCTCCACACCTCACCAAGCTGCAAACACCGACCGCCATAGATCGAGGCTCAGATCTGAGTCGAATCAAGTCTCAGATCTAGAAATCGAAATCGCCGCTTCCCAAATCTTCAACTCGAGAGCAAAGAACTCGCTTCCGCCGAAGAGTCGACGAACAATCAATCAGCCTCACAGATCTGCCGGAGAGTCGACGAAGAAACGTAAGAGAACTCGCTTCCGCCGAGGCCAGCCGCGGAGGCGGCCGGTGAAGGACCCCGCTCCAAGATCTCTCAGGTCGCCAGAGCGTCTCTCTCTAGAAATGAGAGAGAGAGAGAGAGAGAGAACCCAATTCTGTTGGATTATATGTATGTGTATATATATACATATACATATACATATACATATGTATGTATGTATGTATGTATGTATGTTTTTTGAAAGGTTAGCGTCAACTTTATTAAGTAATATACAAATACATCAATAGACCATTTTGGAAAGTGGTTTCAAAAGGGAGAGGATATGGCACAAGCGCCGTCACTCCCCACTTTCAAAACCAATTCCCAAATGAGGCTATACAAAAGAATATCAAAACTAAAATACATAAATCATACCACATAGAAATGACCAATATTTTGAAGGGTTTTCTGGTACCCTTAGGGCACAAGAACTCTATTCTCGTCCTAAGTCGGACGGAACATAGACAGAAAAAGAATTTACAGCGGAAGAAAAATCTATGTTAATCTAATTAACATGCAGTTAAACGATTTAACTTAGCCCTAAGGTACAAGACCCTTAACCAAGATCTATGCCGACTTGGGATGGATCTGACCATCCCAAGAAGGATCTAACCTACTGCGATTAAATTAAACTAATGCTTATTAAAACACATACTCGGAATCTCAACCCTGGGACAGGCGAGATGTTCCGCATTGTCTTCCGAGCTGCTCTCGTCCCACGCCGAGCCACTCCATGAACTGCTCCCCGAACCGCTCCTTGAACCGCTCCGCATCCCGAGGCGATCAATCCCGTGTCGCCGAGCCAACCACGCACCGAAGAAAGTTTCACGCGAGTGAAACCTTCGCCTAGATTTCGGATCTGAATCCGAACTCCTTTGCGGCTTTGCTAGAGCTCTCAGGAGTAAGGCATAAATTTAGAGAGAGATAAGAATATTAATTTAAGCCTAGATCCAAGCGTGCTCCAACTTTTACGAGAGCCGCTCAGATCTGGAGCTTGGGACGAGTTTTGAGGAAGGGAGCAGACCCCTATTTATATAGGCGGCTGACTGCTCCCCTTTACTCAAAATCTGATGTGGGACTATTATTTTGAGTTAATTAAAATCAAGTTAGTTTGCCTTTCACAAATGGCAAACTTCCGTGAATTTTAACTCCCTCACCGTTGAGCTTCATGATTGATACAACCTATCAATACGAAGGGTGTTCAATGGTGAACGCATAGGAAAAAACCGTTCGTCAGTCCAAGTCTGTTTGACCCCTCAAACGTTTGTCCAAACATAAGCCCATGAGTTAATTTTCACAAAACAGCAGCCGTCACAAAAGCATGCTGTTCCTATGGTTCTAAACCCTGCTGTGGGGCCCACGGAGTGGGCCCCACAGTCTGGCGAGCACCAGCCTGCCTGCCGGTGCATGCAAGGCACGCGCCTTGCGGGCGCGTGCCTGGCACGCATCCAGCGGTGCATGCCTGGCACGCTCCAGGCTGGCGTCTGCCAGCCTTTTAGCTGGCGTCGCCTGGCGCCCAAATGCTGGGCGCCAGGTTGGGGGGGCCCACAGTTTGGGCTCCCCCTTTGAACTGTTTCTCTTTTTTTTCTTTAAAAAACAGTGGGCCTCAATCTTATTGGACCCTTTGGCTTTTTATTTAATACTCCTTTAAATAGACTTATTGGGCTCGTTTGGACTCCGTTTCTGACGCAGTTTGAGCCTGTGTTTAGAGCGGGACGAACCCATCTTATCGGTGAACCTTTCCTTGCGTTTATATTATTAAATATGGTCTTAAACAATTTAAGACACATTTAATCTCTTTTGCATCATATGCAAATTAGTCACTATCTAGGCTTAAATTATCATTTGCATCAAATACAAATGATCCGAGGGCATATTCCTCTATATCTCCCACTTGCACTCAGGATCATTTATCCCGAATGCAGGAGATGATTGCAAACATCTTTTGCAATATTTTATCCCTTGCATCAAATGCAAATTATTCTCCCTAACTAATTTCTACCTATTACTAGACGAAGGTCGCACTCTGTGTGAGACCCTACAGCCTGACCCTTACAACAGGTTAGGCTCGAAGCCCTATACGGTAGTGACCATGAGCAGTGGTTACCGTCCCTGCTTCAGGAATCATCATTATGTGGTTGACTCATTGACATGAGTATTGTCGGGACCACCCTGACTGTTTCGGTGATGAATTCCGCAGTTATAGTCTCTTCGTCTAAACTATGTCATGTTGATCAAGTCTAGGGTACGGTCAAACTGTTCACCCCGATAACTTGACTCCGGTTAGTTTCTATCGATCTTTAGTCAAATAATATTAGACTTCTTCCAACATACTCTGGCCAGAGATTTTACTAAAGACCGAACTTACTCTACGACACTAACTCCCATTGACCAGGAGAGACGAATCCTCTCTTGGTCATTACTCAACTCGTACGCTTCAAGTGACACCCAATCAAAGACCTTTCGACAGGCCTTGCCTCGAAGTTAGGTCAGTTGATCTAAGTGCCCTTGTTCACGAACAGGTTCGTAAAAATGACCTCAAGTCAAAAGACCAACTAGCCTATCATCACTCAGAATCATCATTGACAGATTGGTCAATATAACCATATGATAACTCTTGTGGATCGTTCAGTGAACTCATTCTCTAATGAGCATATGTGTCTCGTCTTTGACTTTGCCAAGTCAAGAGATCATGAGATCATCGCCACCGCTAAACGGTGAAGACTAAGACATAATGGTCTATCCAATGTTTCGATATCATTGTCTCGAAACATCTACGACCACGAACCCTTTTAGACTTATGCTACAGACGGTCAAACATTTCTCCATGATCGAGATACTCATCTCGATACATGTTTGGCCATACATAAAGTCTCAGGACTTTACCTAAGTTAATGTCTAATGTTAACTACATTATAAAATAACTTAGATAAATTATTACCAAACAGCGTACTGTTATTTCGAACAAGATGTTTGTGCTATTCACACATAGAGATAGATTGCCTCGAGGGTATCATCTCTCAACATCTCCCACTTACACTCAGGCCCATTTATCATGGTATCGTATACCATTTTTACACATAAGTTTTCCTGACTTCATGTGATAGAGCATTCGTGAGTGGATCTGCTAAAACTGTCTACACTATAGACTTAAGGGGTTTCTATGTTCATGTTAGACCAACCATTTGAATCTCATTCAAATAATTCATTTGGTCTGTCGGAATCCATAATATTTTATTTCCTTGGATCATATCCTGCTCATCATACATTATGATAATCATTTAAATTAGTTAATGGTCATAAATGGCTCATATCTATCTCTGATAAGTATCAAACCTTTTGATTACGTTGTCAAAATATATGTTCCATTTCTTTGATGCCTCGTATGTAATTTATAAGCTCACACTGACCTATAAAACTTTCTGGCTAATTCATATAAGTTGGTCCGTCTAAATCATATTTAGAAAAACGAACTTATAAGTGAATGCTCCAATTTTCATGGTCAACATTAGTGTTTTACATTGAGTTTGGTCCGAGTAGATCTATACACATCTGTTGGCGAGACAGTTTCAACATAATCCGTTTTATAGGAATTAGGATGAAAAAACCGTTCTCGACCAACATGATTGCACTTCACTATTTTCCTTTCTGCACCAATCTTTCAACATAAAGATTTACTTGCAGAAAGTGAAGAAACATTTTCCTTGTGCACGTAAACTAAATTCCAAAATTTATTTACGCACACGGACCTGTTATGATTGCATCAAGTTATAAATCGGAGTTACTACTCCGAATTTCATCCTAGAAGTTGATTAAGTCATCATCAGTTATGATGTTTAACTCGACTTTTCGTCTCACGAAATTCAAGTAATTATACAACTTCCTAATGATTGATTTTATGAATATCTTATTGATATGTCCTCATAGAGCATTATCAAAACCTAGGCATTACTGTCTGGGACTTAACCCAGAGGGAGGACTTAACTCAGAGTCACTTGCTATGGATCGCACCAAGTCTAACTCAGTGTGATTTATACTTTTAACACACAGATGTGTTAACAGACTTGACCTGAGAGAAAATCACATTTTCTTTTAATTACGCAAGATTTTATGTAGCTAAGTATTTGACCATTCGATCTAATCGAATCAGTTTAAATACTTTAGTCATTTCGTTCTTTATTTTATCATACTTGTGTTTCATCAAGAACACGTGTCTTAATAAAATATACGAATAACTTATTTTGGTTAATCTAGACTTGGGTACATCAGTATGTACCAGACTGAGTTCGACAACTCATTCTCCCACTGTCTAACAGATGGGTTTCGGCCATTATATCTAAGAGGATAAGACTCACAAGTGTCCGCAGACTTCATAATACGAGAGGTCAGACCCCTCTTTATGTGACTTGTGAAGCTTAGTCTCTCGATACGGCTGAGTTTATTTTGCCATACAAGTTTGCTACTTCTTGTGTATTTATATATATTAACATTTAATATATATATTATCGTTATACATATTACTCATTGCTTCAGAAGTAATGTGACGACATTCGTCAAAATGTGTTAACCTTTTGCATAACAATAACTATGACATCGTGATATCAAAATATGTCACATTTTTATCTCCTCCTACTTATGCCTTTACTAATGATAAATTAAACTATTTAACTCGATTGTCTTTCCGGAGTGCCTTCTTCCTTTTCTAAATCATATTTAGATATAAATAGCTCAACATAAATAAATAGCAATGCAAGCATCTCATGTTTCCAAACACCTGAGAGTTGCAATGTTGAGTGTAGCTCAAGAAGTTGCTTGTCTCAAGATCCGGTTGGGATACATAGTCTTGCACCACTTATGCACTCATATTCGACTCAAATAGTTTGATCGAATTCTCGAACTTTGCGGATCAAAATTGTTTGTCCATACAACCTTCAGTGTATCTCTACAAGTTGTAGGGAGAAACATACTTCGAATATCCTATATGTTCAAGCTGCCTCATGTAACGACCACTTTTCGTCGTACGTTTTTCGTGCACGTGCTTTTGGCCGTGCACGTGTTTGTTTTGGACCTTGTTCGTTTGTGAACACTTTTGTGGGATATGCCATCGTGAACGACTCTGAGAGTATTAAATAGTGGCACTATCTTGAAACGACACTTCTCGAGTCGTTTTTCCACAATTTAAACTTACTCGATAAGACGTGACGATTCTCGCTCTTGACGGGAGACGTTTCTATTTTTAGTTTCGTCGTCCGACGTCGAATTTGAGATCCGTCTTCTTAGTTAGCTCACATTCGTCATCACGATCACCCCGATATTTATTTTATAATTTTTGGAGTTTATTTGACCACTTATATATTTTTAACAAGTTTTATATTATTTTTAATAATTTATTTTTAAATTAAATTCGGCCAAATAAAATTTATTTGAGTTTAAAACGTTTTAAAGAATTTTTGAGCCAATTTCCAGCTCATTTGGACCAGGTCAAATCCTTGGGTGAGAAGGAGTTGGTTAGATTTGAATTTTAAATCTTTTTGAACTTCTAATCCTATTAGATTTAGCCCTAGACCAAGTCAACCCATCTATACTATATAAGCAACCCCTAGCAAGACCTATTTTCCAAAGAAATTAGCCCTAGCCTCTTCCAAACTCATTTTGGACGTTGCGACGAATCGTCGCAACGTTGCGACGAATCGTCGCAACCGAGAAAACCC